>JADBJO010001148.1:285000-287500 GCA_016801955.1 Conus betulinus | reverse complement strand
CTATGTATGTGTATCCACCATCCTATCTGTCGGTCTGGTGGCTATGTATATCCACCATCCTGTCAGTCTGGCGACTATGTATCCACCATCCTGTCTGTCTGTCTGGTGACTGTATATCCACCATCTTGTCTGTCTGGTGACTGTGTATCCACCATCCTGTCTGTCTGTCTGGCGACTAAGTGTATATACCCATCCTGTCTGTCTGTCTGGTGGCTATGTATATCAACCATCCTGTCTGTCTGGTGGCTATGTATATCCATCATCCTGTCTGTCAGTCTGGTGGCTATGTATGTGTATCCACCATCCTGTCTGTCGGTCTGGTGACTATGTATATCCACCATCCTGTCTGTCTGTCTGGTGGGCTATGTATATCCACCATCCTATCTGTCGGTCTGGTGGCTATGTATATCCACCATCCTGTCTGTCTGTCTGGTAGCTATGTATATCCACCATCCTGTCTGTCTGGTCTGGTGGCTATGTATATCCACCATCCTGTCTGTCGGTCTGGTGGCTATGTATATCCATCATCCTGTCTGTCTGTCTGGTGGCTATGTATATCCACCATCCTGTCTGTCTGTCGGTCTGGTGTGCTATGTATATCCACCATCCTGTCAGTCTGGCGACTATGTATCCACCATCCTGTCTGTCTGTCTGGTGACTGTGTATATCCACCATCCTCCTGTCTGTCTGGTGACTGTATATCCACCATCCTGTCTGTCTGTCTGGCGACTAAGTATATTCACCATCCTGTCTGTCTGTCTGGTGACTGTATATCCACTATCCTGTCTGTCTGCCTGTTGACTATGTATCCACCATCCTGTCTGTCTGTTTGGTGACTATGTATCCACCATCCCTGTCTGTCTGTCTGGCGACTGTGTATATCCACCATCCTGTCTGTCTGTCTGGTGTCTACGTATATCCACCATCCTGTCTGCTTACCTGGCAGGGTTTTCTTTTTCTTGGCGGTGTCTCTGCTTATTCGTCCCCCTGCCATAGGCATGTAATCACTAGCAACGGTTCAGCCCGTGACATCTTCATCCAGACAAACAAACCAGCAAACAAAAACGAGGAATATAAACAACGGTTGCTGGCATAAAAAACATAGACACTACTGCAACAAAGGCGAGGAGGGGGAGGGGGGAACGCAAGCAGTCGCCAGTAATAAACTCATACAAATCACAGCACCGAGACACCCTCACACGAGAGAGGGAGAGAGAGAGAGAGAGAGAGAGAGAGAGAGAGAGAGAGAGGGAGAGGGAGAGGGATGAAGAGAAAGTATGTGTGTGAGAGAGAGAGAAAGGGTGGGAGGAAGTGTGCGTGTGTGTGTGTGTGCGTGCGTGCGTGCGTGCGTGCGTGCGTGCGCACGTGTGTGAGAGAGAACAGACAGACAGACAGATAGTTAGACAGAGAGAGAGAGAGAGAGAGAGAGAGAGAGAGAGAGAGAGAGAGAGAGAGAGAGAGAGAGAGAGAGAGAGAGAATCATGAAGTCCAGCCAGGCTGTCGCATCACTTGGCAAACCTGTGATTCACATCTTGTAATGCCTCCGGCGCTGTACACAGCATACAGCAAACTCTAACCTTCGCGCACGACACATCGTGCGAACACGTTAAATTCGCTCTCTCAGGCGACAAAATTCCCACTTACAGGCTGTCCCAGTCAAACAACACAGGCAGGTACAAAAAGACATGTGCATCTGAACACCGCAGAAGTTCGCTCATTTCGGATGCCCCTGTCTACCGGCTCCACCCGCGATACGAACTCTGGCTTCAAAGAAGGCCCCACTGTGAAGAACCAGTCTGTCACGAGGCTCGGGACAATTGGAAAGGAATGTCACCATGTACGCCATGCTTCGGCAATCCCGAGTCGCAGCCTGGTTCGCTCCGTCGGCAGAGTGCCGGGTTAAGGGTCCAAGTGTTCCGAGTTCGATTCCCCTGTGCCGGACAACGCCATCGGCCTTTGAAGCGTTGATATTCTGGAAGTGATGTGTGTTGTGTTGGACAGATGTCCTCCATTCTTTGTCCCTGCCTGCACATAATTTGATTTCTGTCGAGAACTGCATATACTGTGCTGTTATATACCTTTCTGTGTTACGCTGTGTCGCATTGTGTTCTCTGCTGCTTTGGACTGTATTGTACTGTGCCGATCGGTACTGCTTCATTCTATGTTGTTGTGCTGTATACTACTGTGCTGATCTGTACTGTACAGTATTCATAGCGCTGTTCCGCTCTGCACTGTACTGTGCTGTGTTGTTTATACTGTTCTGAGATGTATGTGCACTGTCCTGGCCTGTGCGTCTCTGCGCCGTACTGTGCTCTTCTGTTCTGTATTGTTTTCGCACAGCGCTTAATGTACTCAATAGCACAGCATTGTTCTGTATTTATGAACTGCACAGCAACTGTGTTATACTGAATTGCACCGCGCTGTGCTGTTCTATACTTACTGTACGATCCTTTACAATGTTGCTCCGCACCCGGCAAAGCCATATGAATCAGTTCCACAG
>JADBJO010001148.1:257500-275000 GCA_016801955.1 Conus betulinus | reverse complement strand
ATACATGTCATCTATACCAAACGGCCAAACTGGCCTTCTTTTGATTGCCATGGAGGATGCATGTTATGTGTGTGTGTATATACGTGTCATCTATACGAAACGGCCAAACTGGCCTTCTTTTGATTGTCATGGAGGATGTATGTTATGTGTGTGTGTATACGTGTCATCCATACCAAATGGCCAAACTGGCCATCTTTTGCAAATGCTGGTGACGAAATTTTGACGTGGGTTGCAAGCAAGATCTTGTGCTTGCATTCACGTACAGAACCTTGCTTTCAAAATCTTATTCGAAGAATTTTTCAGGGTTCAGAATCAATGTTCACTTCAGAGAAAAAAAGCCGAAAGGGTCCAGCAGGGAGATTCGAACCCACAACCCCAAGATCACCAGGATCACAACTCCAGTGCTCTACCAGCTGAGCTATTCTGGCCCCCTGTATCTTGTGTCCTGAGCTGCATATTGCCGGAGATGGAGCAGTAGCAGGATGATTCTAGGAGTGGCTCACCTTTGGAGAAGCAATGATGACCCACACCAGATTAACTCCACTGACAGGTCACTGAAGATTATACAGTACAGCTGTCCAGGATTCAATACAGGTCATCATATATAAAATATATATATATATAAAATAACTTAGGCTGAAAATGTATATCTATTGGTTATTTTTCTTCCACATATATAGGCAACAACTGATTAGTCATCACTGAAACATACTACCATGCCTACAGACTACTGTGCCTACAAACAACCATGCCTACAGAGTTCTCGGTCTCTTGTCTCTCTGTTTCTCTCACTTTTGTTTCCGTTATACAAGTCATAAAACTTGCTCCTGCTTTCGCCCTGTTAAAACTAGGATGCTTAAGGCACAGCCTGTGATGCAGATTCTCATTGTGATTCAGCTCAATCAGCAATGAATCACAGCACCGCCTCATCACCGCCATGTCAATTCTATTTCAAGCCTGAAAACTTAATCTTGGCGTTGATGCAGGCTCTATTTATTGAATCAGGTCTGTCAACAGTCAAATGACAACATCCACAAGTTCGTCTGAAAGCAAAATACAAACGCAATCCATATTAGGAGCTGGAGATCCTCAAATGATCTACGGTACTTACACAGTTCTCTGTCTTTCTTTCTGAAGGACGGCTATTTATATCACTTCTTCTATGTCAATTGAATTATCCAACTTTTTTTGTTATCAGGAAAATGCCTCTCGTGTGTGTACACACACACACACACACACACACACACACACACACACACACACACACACACACACACACACACACACACACACACACACAAACACACACACACACACACACACACAGTCAAGAACATGCTCACATATATATATGTGCCTATGATTTCAAATACTCCATACACGCACGCACACACGCACGCATGCACAAGCATGCATGAACATATGGTCACATATGCTTCATGAACACATACGCTCTCTCTCTCTCTCTCTCTCTCTCTCTCTCTCTCTCTCTCTCTCTCTCTCTCCCCCCCCCCCCCCCCCCCCCCCCCCCCCCTTTACAAGCACATTCAAACATGCTCAAATATGCACAGGCTCTCTATCTCTGTCTCTACCTCACACACACACACACACACACACACACACACACACACACACACACACACACAAACACACACACACACACACACCCTTGACACACACACACACACACACACACACACACACACACACACACACACACACACACACACACAGAGTAAAGCGTCACAAGCCTTGATAATCCCTTCAGAAAGCAGCATCACTGCCAGCCAACACCACCTGTCTGTGTAGAGACACTAGGCAAGGCAGTCACACCAGGCTCCCTCAGTCCCTGACTTTCCCATCTCAGTGTCACGGCCATCAATACACAGTCAATTCAATAAAAGAGAAAAAAGAGAATACAGTGGCGTCTCACAATACAGCATGCCAACTCAGTAGAACATCTGTGAGACAGGCAGCAAGCCAACACTGAAATTCTCCAACACACGTTTGACACAAAACTTGGAATTTCAAGCCAAGCATGATCTGCAATACTTCCACACACAGAAGTCTTTACCACCACAGCAATTAGTTCTGCTCTCATGAACCACCACTTTCTATGAAAAAAAAAAGATTAGATAAAAGTGGGGGTGGAAGGACGGGCGAGGATGAGGTCTGAAGTCAAACACACACACACACAAAAAAAACAGACATACTGGGGTACTTGCAGCTGTCAGGAAATACACCCTGGCCCCCACCGACATCGTCTCCCCATCTTGCATTGCCAAACAAATGCTTAGGTGAGTGAATTGAAATATAGTAGATATCTGATAATCTGAAGCCCACCTCAGCCAATTCCAGCCTAACTCCATCCTCTGAAACTGTGAAATGCAGGTGAGGTTACTGTTAAAAACCAAGAACTGAGGGTAAAACCGTCTTCAAAGACTATCAGGCGAGGATACCTCATCACTGCCACAGAGAAGGCAGTCTTGGCATCCCTTCCTCCTCCACCACCCCCCACCTCCTTTTACTGTTTTAGTCTCTGTCTGCCTCACAGCCTAGCCCTGACTAGGCATGTAAGGTCTCTTCAAGGCTGTGGCCCCATAAGGTTCAAATGTAAAAGTCTGGTTCTAAAAAAAAAGACACCACTCCTCCCCCCCCCCCCCTCCCCCACACACACACGGGAAACCACTCACAAAGGAGATGAAGGTCATAAAATCATCACTGAAATGCTGACAATGACATCCTTTAGTCCAATCGCTATCATCAGGCAGAGCTGAGGATACCACCTGTTCTGCTAAATTCATCGTCCACAGTTCATTTAAAAAAAAAAAAAAAGATTAACAGTGTAATCAAACATACACAGCTGGGCAAACAGACCCTGCATTATGGACAGCTAACAAATATTGTCTACAGTTTGACTGTGCTTGATGGTCACCAGATTACGACAAAACGGGGGTACACATTTTATAAACTGTGACATTTAAACAATAAAAATTGTGAACATTTTCTAGAGCAAAGGTAGCCAAATGGGCCACGAAGATCACACACACACACACACACACACACACACACACACACACACACACACACACAACACACACACACAGTGGACAACTTTAGAGAAAATTTTTTTTTAATGCGCAGTCAAAAAGTTACAAAAAAGCGGGAATTTCTAGCATCAGATTTCCACAAGGCACGAATGCAATTGTACTGAAAGACCCACAGCATTCCCAAAGTGGCAAAGTATGGGCAAAGGGAACGTGGTGGTAATTGTCCTGAATGCACTGGGATATATACACACCCGCTGATGATCTACACTAATGACCCAGCATCATCTCTGCTGATGAATGGTCTCACAGAATGACTCGATATTGATAGCCTGCTACAAATTCCTTCTATGCCACTGGAAACAGCGCAGGAGACAATGCATCAAACAAAAATAATAATGACAACATGGTGATGGCGCTAACAGTAATTCTCACAAACTGTAGAAATACTGACTTATTTTCCACATCAAAAATGGCTCTGATTCTTTTCTTTATATGGCCTTCTTCTTCCTTTTACAGAGTTTACAAGCATATGAAGAATAAACTGTTGTATTACTTTTCAGTTTCTTAACACACATGGACCACTTCGTCTTGCTTCATTCAAATCAAAGAACTCTGTTCTAAAAGCTGATGTTCATATATGCATGCGCATGCATGCATGCACACACGCATGCACACACGCACGCATACCACCACCACCACCACCACCAGAGATCAAAGTCCCAAAGCCGAGTTACTGTCATCTTATTCACGTTTAAGGAAATGTGTGGTCGATGAATGGGCAGGAAGAAGACAGAAGAAAAAAGGTGGGAGAAAACATGGATGAGGGAGGGAGAGGAAGCAAGAGCGGAGCAGGTGTTTATAATATAGTTCAGATGAAGACTTCCTGATAGCTTTTTCTCCAGGTAATCTTGCAAGTCAAAGGACTCTCTGGACAATATGTTACATATTGAGCAGTTTGGAGGTCTCAGTTTGTATTTTTATCAAACCAACCTATAATGCAGCTTCTCTGGAGCAGCACATCACTCACACACACACACACACACACACACACACACACACACACACACACACACACACACACACACACACACACAAACTATATCCTAAAGTCCCCCTCCCCCCCCCCCCCCCCCCCCCCCCCCCCCCCCTTCCACATCCCACCTCACCCCAAGTGTTTTTTTTTCTGTTTGATATCACTTCTACTTTTAGTATGTTAATTAAGAGACATTAAACTTAAGACCAACACACACACACACACACACACACACACACACACACACACACACACACACACAAACACATGCATACACACACAGAGAGGCATCCAAGTAAGCATGTTTAAATGCATTCACAACACACACACAAACACTCTCTCTCTCTCTCTCTCTCTCTCTCTCTCTCTCACACACACACACACACTCACACACACACACACACACACACACACACACACACACATACATCATATAATGACAAAATCCAAGACTAGTCACTGACAGCAACAGGACTGAAAATGAAGTATGAAACAGACAATGGCAATTACTATTCTTTTAATAACTAATTTCAGCTAGACGGTCATGCATGCTGTTAAGTATTATGCACGGCTGAACAGTATGATCCTGTGCACTTCTAATAAAAAAAAAAAAGAAAAACTTGTGTAAAGCTTTTGTATATAAGTTTTTAATTATGTTAATACCAACGGCAAATGAAAACAGTAATGCGTTGAGCATTTCTTATAGCCTGCTATCTTACCACACATACCTAAACAACCCCCCACCCCCACCCCCAGCACCACCACCACACACACCCCTCTTCTGCAGTCGCTCCTATCCCACTGCCAAGCTTCGTAAAGCGTTAACTTTGTTCAGGGTGTCCGGATCCAAGGGTCAAGTTTGTTCTCATGATACTTACTCCTCCGGTTTAATTTTCAAAATCAAAGCCGTAGTCAGCTGTATCAATATGGAATGGATTTGGTGATTCCTCAGCGATGTTGCCTTTATCAAATATACCAAGGCTGCATAATGATGAAATAACATAGATCTGCAATTACACGTTCATCGTTTAACGTAAAAACCAATGAGCAATTCATACTGTCGCATTCGTCGTGCACAGTATAGGCTGTACTACTAGAGAACTCGGTCGTGTCTACGACACTCAGCCGCACTCTCTACCACACAATGTTTCAGAGGCAAAGCAGCAGACGACAGCCTACGCGAAACGCTTCCAAATTGCGCAACCACAGCCCTGGAGCCAGAGCATGCTGAGAGAAAGTTCAATCGGCTCACCTTTCAACAGCACCACCACGTGAGAAACGCATCTTGGAACGTTTGCACACAAAGACAAGTAGAGGTGAAACACTTCATCCCCCATCCAAGCACGCTCCCATTATGCTTATTCTGGACCAGACTACGCTGACGGATGTAAACAGGGTTTTAACATCGCTTCCCGCGACGTTTTACAACTTTCTTCTTCATTCACAGTATCCGTCCTTTGCAGATGAAATAACCTATTCGATTTTGCATAATATTATTTCTTCTTGTCATCCAACTGAGCAACCCGAAGCGATTCGAGCTTTTCGGTGTACCAGCTGTACATGCTTAAAGAAGAACCTATCACCCCCCGATGCAGCATTGAACTCTTCCCAATATGCGGTTTTTCTGATGTTTGTTCCTACGAGTCACATTCCAGGGAGCTACTCTACTAAGCACTTGCACAATACTTTTGTCCTGTTATTCTCCCTTGCCACTAAGTCGAGATATATTTTACATAAGCACAAGTGTCCCTTTTTTACATCCAGTCTTCGCACAGCTGAAGCAGAAATAATGACACAAAATTATATCAAGCAACACGCATACTAGCATGTAAAACGAAAAATTTGAACCTAAAAATTGAGAGAGAGAGAGAGAGAGAGAGAGAGAGAGAGAGAGAGAGAGGGAGAGAGAGAGAGAGAGAGAGACAGACAGACAGACAGACAGACAGACAGACAGACAGACAGACATAAACACACCACACAACACACACATACGCGCGCACGCGCGCAGAGAGAGAGAGAGAGAGACAGAGAGAGAGAGAGAGAGAGGAGAGAGAGAGAGAGAGAGAGAGAGAGAGAGAGAGAGAGAGAATTCCTATTTACATGACAATCGATGCAAACTGATGCGATCTTTCACATTCAGGTCCGTGTCCGAATGGGGAGGGACTACAACGCGTAATGAAATGAAATAATATTATACAAAAATTTTTGTTAATGCGTCATGCAATAATCATGCGATGTCAGTAATACACAATGAGGATGGAGAGGGCGGTGAGTGAGGAGGGATGGTTTGGCATACTGAAAAATATCACAATGACACAAAACTCAGCAGAATTCAAACAGCCAATAAAATGAATGTGACAGATTATGCACATAATTTGAAACAGAGAGGAGAGAGGGGGGGGGGGGTGGGGGGGGTAAAGGGAAGAGTGGTGGGATAAAGGTAATAGTTTGGAAAAAAAAAAAAAAAAAGATAAGAGACAGACAGACAGACAGACAGACGGATGGACATCTTTTGAATGTGTTCATTACCTCAATAATGTGTTGATATAAGATTTTGTTTGTGGGTTTTTTTTCAATTGATTTTTTTTTTTTTTGTTTTTTTTTTGTTTTTTTGTGAGGGCAGGATCAAAATAAAGCTGTAAAGTTTTATTCTTTAACCCTCAACTAAGATAATTTTGACTTGATTTGACTTGACTTGACAGACACAGACACAGGCAGACAGAGAGGCAGACAGAGAGACAGAGACACAGACAAACAGACAGCCAGTCAGACAGACAGACAGACCATTCTCATCTTGCAATGATCGACTTACACACACTCTCCCCAATATGAGTCAAAGCCCCGCGAGGTGCTACAGCACACAACTGAATCAACACAGACCAAAGGGCCAATACTCCTAAACGATCACTGCTGTGGCAAATCCTACAGCCCGGCGTTCTTCCAAAGGGGCTAGATAATCTACACTCCTTGGTTCTTCTGTATACTTCCGCTTCTCCAGAAACATAATGGATGTGGTCTTTCCCCTTCTTGATCTGAGTGAGTGGCATCCGTTGCCAGTGACATAAGACAGAAGTGTCGTCCACTAACAACAACCTGGTCTTATGGGTGCCCTCTCTGTGTATCCCCAGAGACTGATGATGATCTCTCAAGAACCATGACTGAGCTGGCCTCAAGGAGCTGTTGAGACTGACAGCTCTGGCCTGGCGTGCAGCAGCCTTCTTTAACATCTATCTCCTGGACAAAGGACAGGTTCCTGTCTTTGAGGGCCCTGCCTGGATGCGGCATTGCAGGGTAGAGTGATCAGAGGCCTGGACATCTGCTGCAGAGATGTTGTCTCACTCACTACGCGGTAACTTCTCCCACAGTGAACTGTTGTTGTCTTCTTCTTCTTCGTCGTCGTCGTCGTCGTCGTCGTCGTCGTGGTTGTCATCGTCGTCGTCGTCGTCGTCTTCGACATCGTCTTCTTCTTCTTCTTCTTCTTCTTCTTCTTCTCCTCCTCCTCCTCCTCCTCTCCTCCTCCTCCTCCTCCTCCTCTTCTTCCTCTTCCTCCTCCCATTCTTCTTCTTCGTCGTCTTCTCTTCTTTGTCGTCTTCTTATTCTGGCTTGACCTTACCCTGCTATTCATGCAGTTCTTTCGAAGTCCTGCTCTGTGTTTGCTCATTTGGCAATGGCGGGATCTAGAGCAAGTGTAGATGGAGCAGTAATACCGCCAATAGTCATGTTGTCAGGTCAGGGCAACCTCAACGCATTTGGTGTGTGTGTGTGGTGTGTGTGTGTGTGTGTGTGTGGTGTGTGTGTGTGTGTGTGTGTGTGTTGTGTGTCGCATGGGCCTGTGTGTGTCTGTGCGGTCTGTCCTGTCTGACCTTTCGCTGTGAACATGTGTGTGCCTGTTCGTGGTGTGTGTGTGTGTGTGTGTGTCTGTGTGTGTTGTGCGTGTGTGCTCGTGTGTCTGTCTGGGGTGTTGTCTGACTGCGCTCTGTCCCTGTGAACAGGTCTGTCTGCTGAATTTCCCGTGTGTGTCTGAATTTTCGTGTGTGTGTGTGTGGTGTGTGTGTGTGTGTGTGTGTGTGTGTGTGTGTGTGTGTGTGTGTTGCGCGCGCGCTCGCTCGCATGTGCCTGTCTGTCTGTCTGTCTGTCTGACCTTCCCTGTGAACAGGTATGTCTGAATTTTCGTGTGTGTGTGTGTGTGTGTGTGTGTGTGTGTGTGTGTGTGTGTGTGTGTGTGTGTGTGTGTTGCGCGCGCGCGCTCGCATGTGCCTGTCTGTCTGTCTGTCTGTCTGTCTGTCTGTCTGTCTGTCTGACCTTCCCTGTGAACAGGTATGTCTGAATTTTCCCGTGTGTGTGTGTGTGTGTGTGTGTGTGTGTGTGTGTGTGTGTGTGTGTGTGTGTGTTGTGTACATTTGCTTGGAGTGTGGAGAGAGCGGAAGATCGGTGTGGGGAGGGGAAAAGAGGAGAGGGAGAAGGAGCGGCACATGCATATTTAAGTATACATCTGTGGGTGCTTTCACCATTACTGCGGTTTTGTTGCTGAGAGCAGGATCACGATCTATTGGGCTGGTACACCGATCTTGTAAATGGGTTCAACGCTCTCTCTCTCTCTCTCCTCTCTCTCGCTCTCTCTCTCTCTCTCTCTCTCTCTCTCCTCTAAATCAATCGAACGATCTCTCTCTCTCTCTCTCTCTTCTTCTCTCTCCTCTCTCTTCTCTCGCTCTCTCCTCTCTCTCTCTCTCTCGCTCTCTCTCTCTCTCTTCTCTCTCTCTCTCTAATCTCGAAATCAATCTCGAACGATCTCTCTCTCTCTCTCTCCTCTCAGTCTCTCTCTCTCTCTCTCTCTCTTCCTCTCCTCCTCTTTCTCTTTCTCTCTCTCTCTCTCTCTCTCTCTCTCTCTCTCTCTCTCTCTCTCTCTCTCATCTCTCTCTCTCTCTTCCAACCGTTACAGGAAACACATTTCTCGTGATCCTGTCTGTATTCTAATCAGAAATTTTGAAAATGAAATTGATATATAATGTTTAGCTGCCCCTTCTTGAGTGTTCTCAGTAAGAAGTTAATTTCACCCTGAGATCATTGACACTCTTCAGTGTTTTGATTTTTTCGATTTTGTCATTCACAAATGTCATCATTGTACAAAAAAGGAGTTTGCTATTTTCTCATGCGTGATATTTAAGGCTCGTAATGTAATGTAAAGCTAATTATTGACTAAAGAGTATGGTGCGACATTCAAATAATATTAATCAGTGCATGTTGTAAATTTGTTGTAAATGTCTTTCTGTTATCTCTTGAAGTGTTTGTTCACAACACCCCCTTCATGAGGGGGAGGGGTTGAAGGGGGGGGGGGGGGGGGCGGGGGCGGAGCGGGCGGAGCGGAGCGGAGCATGCCCTATTGAGAATAAATCATCAATACCCTACTTGTCTTAATGCTTAATTACACACACACACACACACACACACACACACACACACACACACACACACACACACACACACACACACACACACACACACACACTATCTCTCTCTCTCTCTCTCTCTCTCTCTCTCTCTCTCTCTCTCTCACACACACACCACACACACACACACACACACACACACACACACACGCGCGCGCGCGCACGTGCATACACTAAACATTATGATTCCTTAATGTTCAAACAAAAATCCTGGATATTGTACAGAAATATTGCCTATATTTCTTGCTGAAACTGAATTAAAAACAAACAAACAAACAGACGGCAAACAAAGAAACTGATTAAACGTTAGTCTGTTCCTCACCAGTTCTCCTAATGTCCAGCATATGTCTGCATTGGCTGGTTCCCCACCAGTCATTCCCCATGTACCTGCTCCGAACACCGTCACATCTTAAGCTCTTTTTCTACATTCTTTCTCCTTGAACAAAACAATAGAATGTAAAAGTAAACGCGAGCAATCAGTCTTTTCCTCTAGACAGAGGGAAACCTCCACGTTTGGGCTCACCCTGACTAGGTTTTTGACAAATCTGAACAAGTTTAAGTGATACATCCGCCAAACACGAACAAGCGAATCACAAGACAAAAACACGACGCGTTTTGACCTCGTAGGTCTTCTTCAGGCAAGATAATCAACACTCAGAACAACAAAAAATGAAGAACGAGCAAATCTTCAACGCCCGTTTTGCGCCGAATTGACGAAATAAATGATTGCTAGTTCTCTTCTTTTTCGCTGTCGCGAGTGAGTGTTATTTATCTTGCCTAAAGAAGACCCAAGAGGTCGAAACGCGTCGTGCTTTGTCTTGTGATTCGTTTGTTCATGTTTTTGCGGATGTATTACTTAAACTTTGTAAGATTTGTTTCGATTGTTGCCTGCAGTCACCACACTTTGTACCTAGGTTTCTTTAGTTCAGCACAGTTTGATGAAGTCTATCGCTGACAGTGGGATTGTCCTATCTTTCTATTCAAGAAGTACAGAAAGGGAACTTCAGTCGCCTGTGGGGTTTGTCTCGGACCGCCGGAGCGATGGTGACCATGTTGGAGGTCCTGGCTAACGGCGGGAAAGTCTTACACATCAGGTCGGTCATCTGCCGGACGACCAACAGCAGCATCTCCTTGTCCGCCAACGTTGTCTCCAGGTACTGCGTCCTCAAGCCCTCCGCCATCTTGAAGGCCCGCTCTGACGTCACTTCCCGGGCGTCACGTGACTGCGAGGGCGTGCTGATGCCGAGGAGGAGTAGCTGTTGACAGGGGGAGAACTTCTGCAGGTCGCTGTACCTGGACAGAGGGTGTGGGTGATTGTAAGCCAGGGATGAGAGAGAGAGAGAGAGAGAGAGAGAGAGGTGGTGGTGCTGGCAGTGTAGTTGTTGTTGCTGGGATTGTCGTTTTGCTGTTCTTCTTCTTATTATTGTTGCTGGGTTGCTGCTGTTGCCGCTGCTGCTGCCGTAGTAGTAGTAGTAGAATTAGTAGGAGGAGGAGGGGGGAGAAGGAAGAGTAGTAGTAGTAGTGGTAGTAGCAGTAGTAGTAGTAGTAGTAGTAGTAGTGATGGTAGTGGGGTTGTGGTGTGTGGTGGCGGCGGCGGCGGCAGCAGCAGCAGCAGCAGCAGCAGCAACAGCAGCAACGGCTACAGCAGCAGCAGCAGCAGTAGTAGTAGCAATAGTAACTTTGTAATAGTAGTGGTAGCAGCAGCAGCAGCAGCAGCAGCAGTAGCAGTAGCTGCAGCAACAGCTGCAGCAACAACAGCAATTACAGTAGTGGCAGAAGCAGTGTTAGCAGTGGTAATACTCCCGAGTGATCTCGGTTCTTCTTGATGCTGCTATTGTTGCCACCGCTGCTGCTGCTGCTGCTGCTGCTGCTGTTGCTGCTGTTGCTGCTTTAATGTTGTTGTTGCTGCTGCTTCGTTGTCGTTAATGATATGCTGTTGTCCCTGTTGTTTCTACCTGTAAGGACTCTCTTCAAATTGACTTAAGTAAAAGAGAGAGAGAGAGAGAGAGAGAGAGAGAGAGAGAGAGAGAGAGAGAGAGAGAGAGAGAGATGAAAGATGCAGTCAAACATATGAATCGGTTTTGATGATCAACATCTAAACTCAGCTGAGACTCAAATGGATGTTATGAAGATGTGCTCTCTCTCTCTCCCTCTGTCTGTCTGTCTGTCCTCTCTCTCTCTCTCTCTCTCTCTCTCTCTCTCTCTCTCTCTCTCTTTCTCTCTCCTTCTGTCTGTCTGTCTGTCTGTCAGTCTCTCTGCCTGCCTGTCTGTCTGTCTGTCTGTCTGTCTCTCTCTCTCTCTCTCTCTCTCTCTCTCTCTCTCTCTCTCACACACACACACACACACACACACCACACACACACACACACACACACACACACACACAAGGGCACGAGCGTGAGCGCGAGTGAGAGCGCGCTCTCTTAATGGAAACATCAGTACATCAGCCAACGGACAAGACAGAAACAGCTTGACTGACCAATGCATGATGTTGTCAAAAGAGTCCTTCTGCGTGACGCTAAACACCAGCAGACAGCCGTGTACGTCACGGTAGTAGGATGACGTCAGACTGCGGAACCGCTCCTGGCCTTGAGTGAAAAGGACAGTCATTAAATATCACGTAATCAATCAGTGCTTTAAGTTGAAACCGTCCATCAAAACCAATTAACTGATCAGTTTTATATATAGATGATACCAGATAGTCGCGCAAACAGATGTACCAAAATGACGTCACACTGCGGAGCTATTTCTGTGTCATGACCTCGTGAAAAGAAACAAAAAAAAAAAAAAAGAAAGAAAAGAAAAGAAAAGTACACAACTATTTAGAAAGGCATGCAGGAGAACACAGACCCTTACCAACGTCTAACGGATCTAGAGTCCCCCCTTTTATTCAGATCCAGAAGGTTGATGTGACATAGAGGGATATAAACAAGTAGATAAGCTTTCTCGTCAACTTCTGCGAGATTCTTAGTTCATGCGTGAAAAGAAAATTACTTTTGCCGCCAGGGGACGTAATTGTATGAACGGATTGAACGACTTATTTCCCATGTACGAATTTTTCATAGCACGAGGAAATTACGAAATACCAACGTTCAGTATCGCCTGAAAATTTTGGTATTTCGCGAACATGTATAACTTTCTAGATATTTAGCAGTTCGGACAAAAACAAACAAACAAACAAAATAGGGCACTGTGTTCACATTCAGGGGAACATTTGTACGGATTGATGATGCTCAGACGGTCGAATGAATGATATGACCGTCTTCTGCACAAAGTTCTTAGATCACCCTTTACCTTGCCACCAATGTCGTTAGAATTGGTTTCGTAATATTTACGTGATTTTGCTATGAGAAAATAAACGAAACCTAACTGTTTCGGCATGATAATATATAAACAGGGCAGTCGCATCTGGCCAAGGCGATTGCGTCGTTAACTACTGCGTGAGATATCAGACCCGAAAATATTGTACTCAACCGAAATGAACATGTAAAAATGTGTGTTGCATATAGAATCATGGAGCACTTTCATGTTGCGGAGCATCAAATGCCTTTTTCTTTTCATTTGACCTCCCCTCCACCCCCCCCCCCCCCCCCCCCCCCCCCCCCCCCCCCCCCCCCCCCACACACACACACACACACACACACACATCTGCCTCTCTAGCGCGGGAAGAAAAAATTAGATATGTTGGTGTTGTTGTTTGTTTGTTTGTTTAATCCTGTTTCTTTCATTCATCTTCTGGGTACACAAAATGATACTAATTTATCACACGTACAATGGCCAAGAATTATCGGAAGAGCAAGTCTTCAAAAATGAGGGGGACAGGGTGAGACGACCTTGTTTGAACTCCATCTGCAGTCGAGATCTCTTCAGCGTTTTCTTCTTATTGTCAAATCACGAGAGAGAGAGAGAGAGAGAGAGAGAGAGAGAGAGAGAGAGAGAGAGAGAGAGAGAGAGAGAGAGAGAGAGAGAGAGAGAGAGAGACAGACAGACAGACAGACAGACAGACAGACAGAGATACTATTTCCCTTGTAAAAACATATTAACTCCCTTACCAGCAGTGCTGACGACCTTCACGCGGAGTTTCCTCCCCTCACCGACCAAGGTCAGCTCCACGTATTCCTTGCGCCGGAAGTCGGTGCAGGAAATGCCGGCTCTCTCGGGACTGGCGGCTTTACTGAGCGCTTCAGAAGACTGGCTTTCCCGATGCCGTAGTCGCCCAGGAGAATGACCTTGACGGAGACAGGAGACGCCGAACGTACAATGGTGTGCTGCTTCAGAGGATAATGCTGCTGCCCTGGGTACCTCCCACGTGTCTTAGGTTCAGCTCCACCCTTGATTCCTTCTGGTCGGTAGCCCAGTCTGTCGGGTCTGACCTTCCCAGAATGGAAGAGTCCATTCTGTCGGACACCTTGGGGGGTGACAAGTTTGTCGAGTGTGGTTGTTGTGGGTCTTTGAAGTTCTTGATATCCATCAAGTTGAAGCCCCATGGGTTTGAAAACAATGTCAAACTGGAAATATTGAGGTCCGTCAAGTTTGAATGCTCTGTATGGCTCTGGTCCTTTTAGTGTCCAAAGTCCTTCCACCGTTTTTCTGTCAAAATTCAGTTTATCCACTCCGGTGACTTCGCGAGTGGAAAATCTGTTCAGTTTGGGTCCGACCCATGGCTTGAAGAGTCCATCCAGTTTCAAGCCTCGCATACTGGAAGAAAACATGCAATCCCGGCTCTTCATGCTTCCTGAAGGTTGCGTTCTCCATGCCTCTGACTGTGGATGCTGACCCAGCGAGCTGTTCTGCGGGGTGAATCAGGTCACCAGTGTCTTTGGGAGGTCCTGGACTGTTGACCTTGTCATCCTCAGCCAGAATCTTCGTCCCGGGAACCGCTGGAGATGCTGGGGCTGCAGTCTCCGCCCCAGGAGATTGAGCATACGGGCAGTCGTTGTTGTTCGCATCTTTCGTTATTAGTTGATCCAGAAGTTTGCCTGAGTCTTGAAGCTCGCTGAATCCTGGCCTGCTGCTACCACTGTGCGTGCAGGTACTTTGTGCTTTCCTCACGTCATCGTGCTGGGATTTCCTTTCTTCCAACAGCTCTCGTAAATCCTCCACGTTTCGTCCGATATCTGTATTTTCGTACTTTGTACTCTCGACTTTGCTTGCAGAGTTTCGCACGTTCAGATCATGTATCGTCATTCTGCCTTTGAAGCATGAGTCAGGCTCTTTGATTTTGGCATCTGTTGGTATGATGCTGTCCCTGTTGACGTCATTAAACCTTATGGGTTGTGGGAACGACTGATAAGTTGTGCCGGAAGTCATGGTCGTCTTCCTCTTGGCGCTGGTGTCTTGAGGTCTGCGTTCTTTGTTTAGTCTGTTTCCTGTCTGTTTTGACAGCCCTTTGTGACTTTCAGATGGTCAAGCGGGAGGTGACAAAAGATGTGAAATTGTTGATATCCTCTTCCGTCGCAGCTGGTTTTTGAGAATTCCCCTCATCCGTAGCTGCTGCATCTGACAGTGAAATGAACGTCCCTTATCACGTTTGGGACCAAAAAAAGAATGATGGGAAATGATGGTCCCACTGCTGTTCATCAGAATACTTTTTTTTTTTTTTATCAATTTGTTGATTAGTTACAAAGTCGTATTCAGTTCATGTTACACATGTGGTTTCCAGTGCGTGGGTAAATTGTATTTCTTGGTTGCCCAAACCCAGGATCTGATTTGTTTGTTGTTCAATTGTTGTGCTTGTTTTTTTTGTCATGAAGAGACGTGAAGCGTTTGGTTCTGATCGCGTTTTTGTTGAGCTGTGTAAAATTGATGATGAATGTGTCCACTGTTGTGTCAAAGTTTCTTGTCAGCATCCGTAAACATCTGCAAGAAAAGAGAGGATGGTGAACGGAAAAAAAAAATTGTTTCTCTGTTGAGTACATCACTGCTTTCCTTACATTGAGGTAAGGCATAAAATCATTCATAGCGCAGGTCTGAACTGCTTTAGTAAAACTTCGTCAATCGATATGATACCAGGTATTGAAATGACAGCTTATAGTGTGTGTGTGTGTGTGTGTGTGTGTGTGTGTGTGTGTGTGTGTGTGTGTGTGTGTGTGTGTGTGTTTCCCAAAGAAAAGAAAACCAAACAAAACTTTCGATGTCTTCAATGTAAAGCCTAAATGATACAAAAGATGATGTTGAGAATTTGTCGGACATTTTTAGAGCTGTAGGGAGACCATACTCTCGAAGTTTGTTGAATCCAAGATCACTGCTCTTCGGTTTAGTAGCTCCGACGAGAGTGGATTACTCCCTTTCTCTTTTTCATCATGTGAACAAACACCAAAAAAAAAAAAAAAAAAAAAAAAAAAAAAGAACAAACGAAGAAACAAGCAAACAAAAAAGAACAAGATCAAATTAAGTTAGTTTAAGAGTTTGCAGGCAGAAAATAAAATATGAAAATATGCATTGCAATATTGGGTCGCCAAATATACAAAACTGCCATAATGAGTCTTTTCAGTCAGTATAATAACTGACAAAAATAGGAAGGGGGACGGGAGCGAAAAACAATTGAAAGCAAAAAAAAAAAGTCCTCATGAATTAATTTACTGTGAAAACGACTTAGCAGGAATTTATAGGGGAAGGAAAGTGGATGAGGGGCCTGAGAGGGGGATGTGTGTGTGTGTGTGTGTGTGTGTGTGTGTGTGTGTGTGTGTGTGTGTGTGTGGTGTGTGTGTGTAGGGGGGGAGGGGGTGGGAACAGTGGGAGAGACGGGAATGAACACGAGCTTCATGTTTGTTCATTTTGCGGCTTAGCATTCCAACATAAAACAAGAAAAAAAAAATCACAATAGTCAATGCATATCATCCAAAGACGCCATCGATAAACATTTGACAGTTATAAAAAGCTGAGTGAGTGGGACGCCATCGATAAACATTTGACAGTTATAAAAATCTGAGTGAGTGGGATACTTACAGACAATACAAAATGGGACAGATGTAGAATAATACAAAGTGGGTCGGATGCAGAATAATACAAAGAGTCCCAGTAGATCCCCAACAACAGCAAAACAAGATGCAAAACATATAAAACGTACTCTCAGTTAATCTTGAATACGCGTGAGATATTCCATTAAAAAAAAAAAATCGTTTTGGGCCGTTACAGCCGTTAGTAACGGCTATTCTGGCAAAACTGGCCATCATCTGTGACCCATAATGAACATACCATTATAGCCATTAGTAACGGATATAACGGTAACGGTAAAATAAAACATCGGGCATCATCCTTGAGCCATAATGAACATACCTACAAATTTTCCGAAAGATCGGTCAAGTGCTCTCTGAGATATTCCATCAAGAAGAAAAACCGTTAGTAACGGCCATAACGGTAAACTAAAAAACACCGGGCATCATCCGTGACCCATAATGAACATACCTACAAATTTCAGAAAGACGGCCCTGTAGTTTTGTCTGGAGCAAATGGAACACATTTTGACCACGGACGGACACACACACACACACCACACACACACACACACACACACACATATATACACACGCGCGCGCGCGCGCGCGCGCGCACGCACACACACGCACACACACACACAGAGCATTTCTTCGTTCCCATTGTAAAAGTACTCCCTGTTCTATAAGAACTGGGAGTACAAAAATGAGAGCCAAGTGGACTTACCGTTGTTCCCCACAAGGACCGAACGAACACACATACACACGGACACACGGCTACTCACTGTTTTTGACCACTCAATTCTAGACAGGCGCTCGCTGCTCGATCCCACGGCGACCGCGTGGCCAACAGGAGAGTGTGAGCGATAACACAGCATGGTGGTCCACGTGATCAAAAGGGACAGCGGTCAATAAATAGTAACTTAAATTACCATGTCAGTGTATGGATTAATTTCAATAAGGTCGTTGAACGGTAACTGTGCGAGGTTTCTCGTGGCCTCTGTGTGTTTGCGTGTGTGTGTGTGTGTGTGTGGT
>JADBJO010001148.1:250000-255000 GCA_016801955.1 Conus betulinus | reverse complement strand
AAGACGTAATTACAGCAACGACGGAAAAAGCTGAGATTGATGTTGCCTTGAACGATGACAGGAAGCAGCGCAGTCTTCTAATCTTCTGATCATCTCCCCGTTAGACAGGCTGCCGACTAGGACACGAGTCCCTTTGAGCTTTTTCCTCACTCCGAGCCCAGTGTTAGCCATCTGCGAAATCTCCCCCCCCCCCCCCCCCCCCCCCCCCCCCCCCCCCCCCCCCCCCCCCCTCCCCCCTCTCTCTCTCCTCGCTCTCTCTTCTCTCTCTCTCTTCTCTTCTCTCTGCGAAATCTCTGCTCTCTCTCTCTCTCTCTCTCTCTCTCTCTCTCTCTCTCTCTCTCTCTCTCTCTCGTTCTTATCTGACCTTGACTCTGTACGAAGCTGACAAACAAACTGCCAGCCGAACGTGATATATGTTCAAGAAATCAATTCGTTATTGGAAAAACTGCGTGAACAGTGAACACACTTCCAGAGAAGCATGAAATCTGACCATGTTCACGATATTTGTCATCTTTGATATGTACAAGCTTCGACTGAATTCGTGGAAAAAACAAATTTTCCTAAAATGTAGCGTGCAATTGTTCAAGCCTTCTGTCAGTGGACCATATTTTTTTTTTCATTGTTCAGCGTCAACTTCATTATATAAAGAATCGAACGTAGATGTGACTGTGCATCATTCTGTCAAAACAATAACCCACAAATCAGAAATTGTGCAAATAGCAAAAACTGCTTTCCATGCATCAAGTTGTTAGAATTTTCTAAATACTCTCCTTCTCCTCCATTTTTTTTTAAAAATCTTACAATTATCACCAAGTGTGAACAGACTCTAAATTAAAGAACTCACTCACTCACTCACTGCAACGTGGAGCGGCACCCATGAAAAAAACTGGACACAGCAGACCACCGAACGAACAGAAACAAACCAGTGACAATACAAGAAGGAACGCGTTTCGACCTTTACTTGTGTCGCCTGTGGAAGACCTGCAGACTGAAGCGTGCTGCTTCTAAATGAAGTATATTGTCGCGCTGGGGTTCAGTTGGTCTGGTGGTAAGGCCCTGAGTTTTTTAGTTCCCACGGCTCGGGAGGTTGAACACCCACATGAAACAGTGAGGTTTGGACAGATTTTCTCTTCAGTTTTTTTTTTTCTTCTTTTTTTTTTTTTTTCTTCTTGAGCCCAAGAGCTTCAATTGTCTTACATTAAATACGCCGCTGTCTTGCATCTCAGTCAGACACTTCCACCTAATCAAAGCACACAGTACAGCCTGGGACAGGGGTGGTGTTGCCTATACAGAGGTCAGACACTGTTCCACCTAATCAAAGCACACAGTACAGCCTGGGACACAGGTGTTGTTGTCTGTACAGAGGCCGGGGGGTACCTACTGCCGGGTCCTTCACAACTCAGCCATGGGACTGCTCAGAGGTGCGTTCATGCGGGATATTCTCATAACATTCAGTGAGCCCTGAACAGAGGCAGATCCTTTGACGCCTGACGTGCTACATACGCCGTCCCTGGCCGGTGCACGGACAACAACTGATCCTCGTCCATCTCCTAAATCACATGCTGGTTACAAGAACCCCACTGAAACACTAAAAACACGTCACCTGCAGAGAGTTTGAGAAAAGACATGTGTGCAGACTCCAGTCACCTCCTAGTCTTTGCCATCAGACCTTAAACCGATGTCGCCTACATGCACTGGGGGAAAAATTAAGCAAATCTGTAACCCTGTTCCACCTTTTGGAGAAGAAAAAGAATAGACCATTGTCTGCTGGTGGACCCGAGTCGCCCACACCACTATGAACCCACGCTGGAGGCTGCACCAGAATCCTTAACAGGAACAGAGTGGGCTGTTTTATCAAGGAGAAGAACGAGGTCGTTTATTGTTGGGGTCGTTAGGCGGGTCTGGTAGCACAGAAGTTCTCCATCACTTTACAGATTTACCATATTTCTATGCCTAATATGGCCCCCTACCCCCCCCCCCCCCCTACCCATCCCCACATCTCCCCCGCCCCCCCTACATCTCCACCCTTCTCCCCCTTTCCCGTGGTCGGTTGGCAACTTGACTGGACATGACTGGACCTTGTCGTGGTGGTTCTGGTGGTGCTGTAGGCGTTGTGTAAGACAGGGCCCTTCCTCAATCTCCTGGGAGGCTTCTCCGTGTCTGTCGTGTCACCCGACGCGAAAACGTGAGACCGGAATGCCATCGGACCTGAATGTACCGACCCACCGGCTTGTGTCAGGCAAGGGGGTCTTCACACAGTGCTGTCATAAACTCTCTGATCAGAGTGACATTCCACAGGATTAAACTTCAAAGCCCCACTCATCACTTGCTTTCTTTCTCGGGAGCTTTGCCCTCAAGGAAGCACGGGCCATTGATGACAGCTTTTCAATGAACTCGGCTCTGGACTGTCTTTCTCCATCCTCTGTCCTACTGATTCTCTACCTCTTCAACTGGGCTGATGCGGAGGTCAGATGTCTGCTAAGTCGTAGACCCTCTCCTAAATTATCTCGTCTTAGCCCTTAATTCATATATCCATCATGCACAGTGTGGTCTCAAAAACTTTAGCGGATGTGGTGTAGCGTAGATGGACTAGTCCGCACGCAGTGACGCCTCCTTGATGAAACTGAACCTGAAACGTCATCTCCAGCCGGTGTGTTTTATCTGGCTGTTTCTCGGTCTTCCCTCTGCCTGCCCCTCTGTAGGTTGTGGTGGGAGGGGGGGGGGGGGGGGGGGTGTCACAGCCCGACTGGTAGTGTTAAATGCTGGATTCCTGGGAGGGTGTGAGTGTGTGTGTGGATGGGAGAGGAGGCATTATCTTATACCGCCCCCTCCCCCCCCCCCCCCCCCCCCCTCCCCCCCCCCCCCCCCCCCCCCCCCCCCCACACACACACACATACACACACACACACACTTTCTCCTCAGGATCTGCGTGGTGGCTGGCTCATATCCCGCCCTTTGTCACAATGCCTTGTCACTGTCTTTGTCTGTCGGCTTACCAGTCTTTGGTATTGGCATGTTCATGACGACAGTCTTTGGTACGGCATGTTCATGACGACAGTCTTTGGTACTGGCATGTTCATGACAGTCTTTGGTACTGGCATGTTCATGACGACAGTCTTTGGTACTGGCATGTGTCAAGACGACAGTCTTCGGTACTGGCATGTTCATGACAGTCTTTGGTACTGGCATGTTCATGACGACAGTCTTTGGTACTGGCATGTTCATGACGACAGTCTTTGGTACTGGCATGTTCATGACGACAGTCTTCGGTACTGGCATGTTCATGACAGTCTTTGGTACTGGCATGTTCATGACGACAGTCTTTGGTACTGGCATGTTCATGACGACAGTCTTCGGTACTGGCATGTTCATGACGACAGTCTTCGGTACTGGCATGTTCATGACGACAGTCTTCGGTACTGGCATGTTCATGACGACAGTCTTTGGTACTGGCATGTTCATGACGACAGTCTTTGGTACTGGCATGTTCATGACGACAGTCTTCGGTACTGGCATGTTCATGACGACAGTCTTCGGTACTGGCATGTTCATGACGACAGTCTTCGGTACTGGCATGTTCATGACGACAGTCTTTGGTACTGGCATGTTCATGACGACAGTCTTTGGTACTGGCATGTTCATGACGACAGTCTTTGGTACTGGCATGTTCATGACGACAGTCTTTGGTACTGGCATGTTCATGATGACAGTCTTTGGTACTGGCATGTTCATGACGACAGTCTTTGGTACTGGCATGTTCATGACGATAGTCTTTGGTACTGGCATGTTCATGACGACACTCTTTGGTACTGGCATGTTCATGATGACAGTCTTTGGTACTGTTCATGACGACAGTCTTTGGTACTGGCATGTTCATGACGATAGTCTTTGGTACTGGCATGTTCATGACGACAGTCTTTGGTACTGGCATGTTCATGACGACAGTCTTTGGTACTGGCATGTTCATGATGACAGTCTTTGGTACTGTTCATGACGACAGTCTTTGGTACTGGCATGTTCATGACGACAGTCTTTGGTACTGGCATGTTCATGACGATAGTCTTTGGTAGGCATGTTCATGACGACAGTCTTCGGTACTGGCATGTTCATGACGACAGTCTTTGGTACTGGCATGTTCATGACGATAGTCTTTGGTACTGGCATGTTCATGACGACAGTCTTTGGTACTGGCATGTTCATGATGACAGTCTTTGGTACTGGCATGTTCATGATGACAGTCTTTGGTACTGGCATGTTCATGACGATAGTCTTTGGTACTGGCATGTCATGACGACAGTCTTTGGTACTGGCATGTTCATGACGATAGTCTTTGGTACTGGCATGTTCATGACGACAGTCTTTGGTACTGGCATGTTCATGATGACAGTCTTTGGTACTGTTTCATGACAACAGTCTTTTTGTACTGGCATGTTCATGACGATAGTCTTTGGTACTGGCATGTTCATGACGACAGTCTTTGGTACTGGCATGTTCATGACGACAGTCTTTGGTACTGGCATGTTCATGATGACAGTCTTTGGTACTGTTCATGACGACAGTCTTTGGTACTGGCATGTTCATGACGACAGTCTTTGGTACTGGCATGTTCATGACGATAGTCTTTGGTACTGGCATGTTCATGACGACAGTCTTCGGTACTGGCATGTTCATGACGGCAGTCTTTGGTACTGGCATGTTCATGACGATAGTCTTTGGTACTGGCATGTTCATGACGACAGTCTTTGGTACTGGCATGTTCATGACGATAGTCTTTGGTACTGGCATGTTCATGACGACAGTCTTTGGTACTGGCATGTTCATGACGATAGTCTTTGGTACTGGCATGTTCATGACGACAGTCTTTGGTACTGGCATGTTCATGACGATAGTCTTTGGTACTGGCATGTTCATGACGACAGTCTTTCGGTACTGGCATGTTCATGACGACAGTCTTTGGTACTGGCATGTTCATGACGATAGTCTTTGGTACTGGCATGCTC
>JADBJO010001148.1:230000-245000 GCA_016801955.1 Conus betulinus | reverse complement strand
TCAACACAGAATAACACTTTGGCAGCAGTCACGCATCAGCAGTAAAAAAATCATGCTTTAATACCTGCCATGAACGTGGATATTCAATCTAGCTGACATATGTTATCGATCCTCGCTGTACGGGAGAAGTCTACTCGTAAGTAGTTGTATACAAGTTCACACTTGATTACATATGTTCGTTGTTGTTTTTTTCCACATTCAGCCGATTTCAGGTGGTCGCATGCGCTTCTACTTTGCGTGAAATTTACGTCAGTGAACCAGTCGCCATTCCGCAAGGGAAGTAAACCTCGCATGGATCATTTACTCCTGATCCAGAAAAGCGACTTTGATTGGATGACTGTAATCACTATCGGCAGGGGAAGATAACCCGAATAGAGCACTGTTCAAATCTACCGCTGGCAATAGAGCGGACAGGATCGGCCAGTGCTTGAAGCCACATTGCTCAGCCCGTCAAGGTCCGAAACTTGCCACGTGTGGTGAGCCTCATAACACCTGCCTCAGTTGTTTCGTGGTTGGCCTTGCTTCTGCTTACCTGGGGGGGGGGGGGGGGGGGGGGGGGGGGTTGCAGTTCAAGGCTTGTCTGGTGATGTCTGACGCCGGCCTACCCCACTCCCATCTTCTTCTCTGGAGAGGTGACAGTGTTTAATTTCGTATCCCCTGTGAGACCTCTCCTAGATTATGTTTATACTAGCGTGTCCATGTAGAAAGAGTGAATCAGTGTGTTTTTTGTTTTTTATCCCACTACCATCTTCTTCTCTGGAGATGGTACATTGTTTTATTTCGTTGCCCCTGTAAGACCCTTCATAGATTATGCTGATACTAGCGTCTCAATGAAGAAAAGTGAATCGGTTTTTCTTTTTTAATCCCACTCCCATCGTCTTCTCTGGAGAGGTGAGAGTGTTTGATTTCGTATCTCCTGTGACACCCTTCATAGATTATGCTGATACTGGTGTCTCAAGGTACAAACGTGAATCGTTTGATTTTCTTTGTTTTTTGTTTGTTTGTTTCTTTTTTGTTTGTTTGTTTGTTTTGCAATGATTTGTAGTAGTTATTGTTTCAGTTGTTGAAGGGGTCGCCCCTTGTGGAACTGATCCAGAAGGTACAGTGCAGTAGCAAGATGACTTCCACAGTCTCTGTGGCCACACCACCAGTGCCACCACTCCCTCCACCTTCTCCCCCCTCCTCCAACCTCTCTCTCTCTCTCTCTCTCTCTCTCTCTCTCTCTCTCTCTCTCTCTTCTCTCTCTCCCTCCCTCCCTCCTTTCCTTGTCATCGTCCCTACCCTCTCTTTCATTCTATGTCTATCAGGTCTCTTGGCTGATAAAAGGTATCACACTTTTTGTTTTCAAGCTCAGACTGTGTGTGTGTGTGTTCACCTTGAACACACACACACACACACACGCAGTGTGAACACACACACACACACAGTGTATGTGTGTTCGTGCGTGCGTGCGTGTATGTTTGTGTGTGTGTGTGTGTGTGTGAGACACACAGAGAGAGTGTGTGTGGTGTGTGTGAGAGAGAGAGAGGAGAGAGAGAGAGAGAGAGAGAGAGAGAGAGAGAGAGAGAGAGAGAGTGAGAGAGAGAGGAGAGAGAGAGAGAGAGGAGAGGGTGTGTGCGTGAGCGAGAGAGAGAGCTCAGGACGGGTGTTGTGTGTGTGAGAGAGAGAGAGAGAGAGAGAGAGAGGACGTGTGCGCGCGTGTGTGTGTGTGTGTGTGTGATGTTCTTTGCCAGCAGAGAATGATCCGCCCAGCGCTCTGTGCGTGTCTTGACAGGAGTGTGGGGGGAGTGGGATGTGCACTGAACGCATCCTGTCCATACCAGCTGCTCTTGGGGATTTTTAGACCAACGATCCAAAATTGGCAAAGTCCTGCAAATCGCGCGCGCTCTCAAAGCACCTTCCTCCAGCACCATTCTTCAAGGTAGCTGCCGGATGTTTTTGTGAGTAAGTTTGTGGAGATTTCAATCACGTCCACAGACATTTTGTATGGAAAAGGGGAGAGTGGAAGAGTTTTTTGTTTGTTTGTTTGTTTTGGTTTTGGTTTTGGTTTTGTTTGTTTGTTTTGTTCTTTTATTTCATTTTATTATTATCGTTTTTTGAATATATTTTTTCTGGGTGTGGGGTGGGGGGAAAAAGGCAACTTGAACGAACAAAATCATCAAACTTTTATGAAAGGTGTGTGTGTGGGGGGGGGGGGGGGGGGGGGGGGGGGAGCGGGGGGTCATTTTTCAAATTTTCATAAAAGCTGAGGAGGGGTTTGGAGGGAAAGGAGGAGGGGTCCAAAGTTATTAAAACATGGGGGGAGGGGGGGGGGGGGAAGAGGGGGGGAGGGACTCTTATGTTCCAGATCTTTAGAGGGGTTATTTTCTCATCTTCCACAATTTCTGTGAAAGGTGGGAGAGAGAGGGAGGGGGGTGGACTGTGATGGACTGTTCATATTTTTTTGGCTCCAACGAGAAGCGGGGGGGGTGGATGGGGGGGGAGGGGGAGGGTGGCAGAAGGTAGTTTCGCCCCCCTAAATATTCTCATGAGGAGGGGGACGGGTTGGGGAAGAATGTGCCATAATTATAGGGCGATGTGGCAGATGGGAGAAGCAAAAAAGGGGAGGAGGGGGGGGGGGGTAGTAGTATTTTCTGTTCAAATTGATTATCGTCGTTTTATCGCGAAGTACTACCGTCACCTGTCTCCTCTTTAAACTCTTATATGGCCGATGAAACGACGATAATTGATTTGAACAAAAAAATATAACTGCTCCCACCCTCCCCCCCATCCCACGCCCTCCCCCCTTGGGCTCAGCGCCACGGAGACGAGGAACAGGCGGACAGAAGAAGAGACAGGAGATGGACAGGCCTGTCCTTGACCAGTGTCCGAGGAATGCAGAGAACGGCTACAGACGGCTGGACGTTATCAAAGAATCGTCAGTGGTGTCTCCTCAATCACGCTTACCTCCAGTTATGACACGGCACAGCCATGGCAAGGCAGTGCTTGGAAGAAAAAAATAGATTTCACACTTTCAATGCCAACTGTCCTGCAATAGCATGGTTCATCACCACTCTCTTTATATCAAATAATTATAGACTGTGACGCCATTCTCAGGACCCTTGTGTAAAATACTGCAAAAAACTTGCAGTATAACACTGTAGAAATGTTTCTCTTTCCCATAACGAAGGGCTACCGATTTTACACAAACAGCGTTTGAGTTGTGCAGATATGCAACATCAAAACCAATCCTTTAGACATTGAAAGGGTTAGGGGGCCGGAATAGCTCAGTTGGTAGAGCGCCTGACTCGTAATCCAAGGGTTGCGGGTTCGAATCTCCGCCGGGCCTTTTCGATACAGGGGGATTTTTCCCTCGGAGTTAACATTGGTTCTAACTCCATTTCCTATACAGTCCTTCGAATGAGACTATAAACCAAGGTTCCGTGTGTGAACGCACGCATAAACATCTTGCACACACGTAAAATCCCCATCACCAACTTTCGGAAGAGAAGGCCAGTTTGGCCGTTGGTATGGATGACACGTTACACATAGCATGCACCTTCCCCGAAGATGGAGTATGGCTGTCTTAATGGCGGGATAAAAAAAAAAAACGGTCATACACACAAAACTCCACTCCCTTTGTTGAGCAGATGGGATTAATACCTGCTATCTATACAGGGAGTATCCGAAGGAGTATCAGCCTGCGTACGCAGAAGAAGAAGAAGAAGGGGTTAAAAGAAAAATTACTGTCCAGCCCAACGAAAAAGACAAACAAATTACGAGACAAACACGAAGAAAGAACAATCACTTCTCTCCTCGAACTGAGCATTTCAAGTTCGCTCCCAGTATGAGATAGGTGATTGTTCCTTCTTCCTTTTCAGTGTCTTGACTGGTGCTTGTCTTGCCTGAAAAAGACCAAAGCGGTCGAAACGCGTGGTGTTTTGTATTGTAATCTGTTTGTCTCTTTCGTTCGGCGGAATCTTTCTTTTCAAGAGTTTGTGTGAATTTTCGCCTGCAGTCATCTACCTCTCCCCCCTCCCCAAGGAGTTTATGATGTCACCCGCGACTGTTGGTTTGTCTGTCTGTCGGCGGGTCAACATGGTGACGTCAAGACGACTGGACCAATTGTCACAAAACTTGGTAGGAAGATGAATGTAACCCAAGGACGTACTGCTTTCATTTGGCTATGGATCCATGGTTCGGATCCAGCCTGGTTGTTGAGCATGCTTTGTTGGGATATTAGAACGTAGAATGGTATCGTGTTGAGGGAAGCTTTGGTAACTGGTGAGAGAGAGAGAGAGAGAGAGAGAGAGAGAGGAGAGAGAGAGAGAGAGAGAGAGAGAGAGAGAGAGAGAGAGACAGAGAGACAGACAGACAGACAGACAGAGACAGAAAGACATACAGACAGACACAGACAGAAGATTCATGAGCTAGCTTGCATGTATCTTAGATCACCACCCGGACACACACACAACTATATACATATGCACGCGAGCAACACTCGCACGCGCGCACACACATTCACAAAAACTACTAATAACATGTTTTTACTTGGTGACCAACACTCATCTCTGTCAGTCTTTCTCTTTGAGGAAACGCAAACTAAAACTATCGTTGAGGTGATGTGAATGTACACATTTCAGTCGGAACAATGGAAAGTCAAGCTAAAAGAATCCTGGCGACATATTGCCCAAACCTTGACAGCCACATAGAAGACACAGTCATGTCTCATCTGCTAGCATTCTCTCTGATACTGTTATTTGTCATGTTTTTGGGCATGAAAGCAAACTTTGGACAAAAATATGACGAGCTTACAGACATTGTGCCTGTCGTAATGGAGGAAAATGGGTTTTTTTTCATTAGGGGGGCATCGAATATTATTGAAGTGGGGGAGGGGGTGGTAGATGCCTGTTTCTATCCTCAGGGGCCATCTTGTTACTATTGAATCAGTTGTAGATGCCTTTAATCTCGAATGGAAGTCCAGCGCCATGTCGTAATGTGAGCGATGACTGTTTCTATCCTCAGGAGCCATCTTGTTACTATTGTATCAGTTGTAGATGCCTTTAGTCTCGAATCTTAGCCCAGCATGAATGGAAGTGACAGATTCAACGGACATTCACATTTGAAGTCTTTACGGTATTTGCAAGGCTTGCAACGTTTTGTCACACTCTTTTGGAGCTGAAAAATAGAATTTTTAATTCAGTGTTGGTCAAGAAGAGCCAGCCACACCCGCCACTTCCAGGGATGTCAACACATAGGAAAAAAAGACTGTCAGGAAAACACAACAGCAAACCACCCTATCAAATGAATCTTAAATAAATGTTAGCGAACCGCCGAGAGAAACGTGGACAAACGAGTCACAAGACAAAACACGGCGCGTTTCGACCTCTAGGTCTTCTTCAGGCAAGACACAAACAAATCGGACAATGAACATGAAAATGAAGGAATTCTAAGCTAAGTCACAATTCGTTCATGTTCGTTATCTTCTTTGTTTGTGTCTTGCCTGAAGAAGACCTAAGAGGTCGAAACGCGTCTTGTGACTCGTTTGCCCACGTTTCTCTGGGCGGTTCGCTAACATTTATTTAAGATTTGTTTAGATTTCCGCCTGCAGTCGTTTCACTTTGCAACTACACCTATCAAATGGTTAAAAAAAAATATATTCATGTACTAACCAGTGACATCCTTAAGGCACTAGACTAGCATTCTGCTTGACTTTTCGCCTTAACTTCGAAAAAATCAATAATCAATTTACAAAATGGGTGATTTCAAAGTGGAGTGACTACAGGCGGAAACTGAAATACAAAAGCAAAAATAAAATGACTGACCCGCCATAAGAGGAGACAATCAAATGACAAAACAGACACTAGAAATTTCGACTTTGGGGTCTTTGTCAAGCAAGACACAAACGGCATTCGAAACATTTGAAACAGTGAAAGAAAGGAAAGTCAACTATGTCTTCATCTGGCGCAAAGAGAGCTGTCTGTCTTGAAGGAGGCCCAGAAGGTCGAAACGCGTTGTGTCTGTTTTGTAATTGTTTGTTCTTTTGTTTGGCGGCTCAGTGATTTTTGTTTTACTTTTGTGTTCGAAAATTAAGTTCAAAAGCATTACGGTGCTTCAAAAATACCATCCAAAAAAGGTAGACAAACAGACAGTGTTGAATGGGCTCTAAGGAGTGTGTAAGTAGTCACTACCTAGTTGACAGTTCAGCCGGAGTATTACAATCAGGGGACGAAGCAGAGAGGAAAGGAACAGTTAGTCGCCTTGTTTTCCCACAATTTGACCTTGTCATACTCCCGTTCTCTCGCGGAGAGAGAGGCAACTCTTTTGGACGTCAGAATTGTTCAGTCGGCTGTGCTGCCCTCGCGGGTTATAACATATGCAACCGTCTTCTCGCCCGCAGTTCAGTGCGGGCGGCCTACTGCCTGCACTTAGGCTTTGCCTGCAAGCCGTGTACCATGTGTGTGTGCTTCAAACTAAATGATATGCGACTGTAAAGTGTGGTGAACCGACCGGCAACCCGTGAATAGAGGAAACATGCAAAGCCAGCCAAACCAACAGGTAGTGGTGAATACTTTCAAATAAACGCAGTGGAACTCTAACTGGTAAAAGACGAAGGGCTTTTTTGTCCCCCTCTGTTTTTTGTTTGTTAGTTGTTGTTTTTTTTTTAATGAAAGCTTTCTTGAAAAGTATAGAGATGTGTATGGGCTACAGAGGCCGAAAGAGAAAAGCAGTTGGTGACAGGACAGAACGAGACAAAAAAGGCGAGTGACAGAAAAGGGAAATCACTGGCACATAATTTTCGGAAGGTGGGAATGTCATTAAATCCCACGTGAAGGTTGGGGGAGGGAAGAGGTTGGAGAGCAGAAGTGTATGCATATACACGCATGCATGCACGCACGCGCGCGCACACAAACAAACGCACACACACACACACACACACACACACACACACACACACACACACACACAACACACACACACACACACACACACACACACACACACACACATACATACACACGCATGCACGCGCGCGCGCACACACATACACACACACACACATACTCTCACACCTCCCCCCCCCCCCCCCCCCACACACACACACACACACACATATACACACACGCGCACACACACTGAGAAGAAACAGAAGTTCGCAATGCTCCCACATTCATTTATTTAGGGATTAGAACAAAGAAAAGATAAACACAGCAGAACAGCAACACAATCTGAAAAACAAACAAACTAACTAAACAACAACAGCAGCAACAACCAAACATTAGAACTTTCAAGACAACACTTGGGCTCGTTCCTTTGATACATGTTCTAATTGACCAATAATAATAGAAGTTGCAGTGTACAACAGTCTGACCAGGATGGCTTGCTTCGCTTCACTGACTCGTGCTAATTGGGTGACAATCACGTTCAACATAGACAACAACCCTGGAAATATGCCCCACACGCTGGGGGGGGGGGGGGGGGGGGGGGAAGAGGGGGGGAGGTGTCACGCTAAATACACACTCGCGAGAGCGCGCGTGCGCGTTCAGCATTGAGGAGATCGAACGAACCACACACACAACACACACACCACACCACACACACCACACTCGCACACGCATGCAAGCGCGCACACGTTAACTGCACACATGCTCACACGCACAAGAAGAAACACTTCCTGACCTCCACATTCTTCGTTTCTGGTTCGTTCTGACTCCTTCTGCCCCCCCCCCCCCCCCCCCCCCCCCCCCCCCACACTCTCACTTTACGCACCTACTTTTTTTCCATTTTTCTTTAAACAGTGCAACATGACACATTGGAAAACACTTAAGATGAAGAAAAATCATATATACGTGCGCACGCGTGCGCATTATGATTTTTTTTTTTCATTCGTTTTTAACACATCCACATGCATTACAAGGACACAATCGTTCAGCTGTTTTCTGAATACAAAGGGAGCAAACTATATGCATACTGCTCGACGCTTCCCGTCACACATTTAATGCAAAGGGAGCAAACCATCGTGCATACTGCTTGATGCTTCCATCACATTTAACACAAAGGGAGCAAACTATGTGCATACTGCTTGATGCTTCTATCACATTTAATACAAAGGGAGCAAACCATGTGCATACTGCTCGACGCTACCGTCACATTTACGTCAATATCTCTCTAACGCTAAACAGAAAAAAGACCTTCTTTAGCTTCTTCTTCTTCTTCTTTTAGTCTCCACTAATGGAATTACATTTTTTTTTTTAATGCCAGTCAATCTGCAAGATAGCGCAAAAACTGCTCAAAAGATTTGAATGAAACTCGATGTAAAGACAGGATGGGGCATAAGGATGAATTCATCATATTTTGATGCAGATATTAACTGAGGATCCGGGTCAAAGAGCAGATCCCGGATCAGTTCTCGCCTTGACAGTTGTCTTCGCTCTCCCTAGCGCCTTTCTTCTCTCGTTGCTAATGTTGCCTTGGCAAGTAGACCAGTGTGGATAAATGCGATTTTCAGCCTGTACACAAAGAATGGAAACTGCACTTTCGTCATTCATGTCTTTCACTTAGCTCGGTGAGGTAGGATTTTCACAAGACGTTTACCAAACTTCAGCAGGGCTCCTACCTGGAAGACCTCAATTTAAAGCCAAAAGAATTGATGACCAGTGTACATGGGCGACGCAATGCCTACATAATGCCAACAAAACTCGGTACAAGCATGTTTCAATGATCATAATAACAATAACAATGTTTTCAAAATATCAATAATAATCCCAGAACTTTGTATGAACCGTTGCCATGTGGATGTCCCTCAGTAATAATGAATATAAGGGCTATGTATTGTGAATGAATGTAAACGAAGAAAAAACATGCAAGAGAGAGAGAGAGAGAGAGGGGGGGGGGGGGGGGGAGGGGATCCCACTACGAAAAAAAAAAAAAAAAAAAAAAGTATTGCATGGGGAAAATGGAGATCGGACGACCTACATGTAGAAAAAAGGAACAACAGCAACAACAACACCATAACGATAACGATGATGAAAGTAGTAGTAGAAGTTGTAGCAGTAGTGTTAGTACTAGCAGCGGAAGCAGTAGTAGTAGCAGCAGTAGAAAGTATGAAATAAGAATAACAGTATTAACAATGTAGGATATTGTTGAGTTCACTCCCTCTCACACACCGCTTCACAAAATTGCAATATGCCCACCTCACATTCAATTATCCATTCACACATTCTTCAACTTTCAGCTGGCGTCCACACAGTAATACAGTCTCAACCCTATCCACACCTCCGCTATCAACATAAACAAATGAAATCATGCAAGCATTATATTATGTACTACTACTCATCATGGAACGGATATATCTTCAAATCCGATTTGAACTTTATGAGAGACTCATGGAACCCGATTCAGTTTCAGTTTCATCAAGGAGGCATCACTGCGTGCGGACTGGTCCATATATACGCCACACCTACCACATCTGGATAAATGAATTAATGATTAAGATCAGAGAGAAATCAAGAACAGGGTCTCATGGCGACAGCGCCCTCTTGTACCTAAATTCAAGAAGATAAGTGATTGCTCGTTCCTCGTTTTCATTGTTCTGATTGTTGTTTATCTCGCGTGGAAAGACCTATGAGGTCGTGTTTTGTCCCTGTACTTTATTTGTCCGGCAGATTTCTTATAATTTTCCTCAAAAAATATTCGGTCTCTGAACGTCAAGTTATTTGTACTGGTAGCGTAATCATACCGTAAAAACCTTTCTTATTTCGAGAATGTTATTGCCTTTTCAATACGTCATTTACAATGAAAGTAAATTAAAAATGAAAGTAAATCATATGTACGTAATGACAACAGTACGCACTGTGCACTGATCCGATATTCAGTCATACTGAAGTTCAATCATGGGGCATATTGCAGCTCATTTTCCACCCATCAGTGTCATTCCATCATTCATACTGTTCACATACCATTGTTTGTCATTCACGCGCATAATGGACTTCTAGTACACAGAATTCCATCGACGCCTCTAAGAATTTTTCTTACCTTTGATGTACCGTTTTGTGTGAACTGGGGTAAAAACGAAAATGAACTGTTCAGATTGAATGGTTACACCGTTCGTAATACAGCCATATCATAGGTCACGCCACTTGAAATGCATTCTCAATGCAACATGACACCATTTACAATTCAGTCCCAACGTCACATGACACCATTCACAATTTAGTCCCAATGTCACATGACACCATTTACAATTCGGTCCTAACGTCACGTGACACCATTTACAAGTCAGTCCTAACGTCACATGACACCATTTACAATTCAGTCCTAACGTCACATGACACCATTTACAATTCAGTCCTAACGTCACATGACACCATTTACAATCCAGTCCTACCGTCACATTACACTGAAATTAGATTTCAATCTTAACGTGGCATCAGCTAATTGTAATTCAATCCTGAACCAACGTCATACCAATTACAATGCAGTATTAACTTAACATGACACCAACAGTACTTCAGTCTTAAAGTAGCATCACACCAGACGCGATGCAGTCTCAGCGCAAACATCAAATCAATCATAACTCAATCTTAATGTGACATCACACCGATTTCTCTTCAGTTTCAACTTTATATTACATAGACAATAGTTCAGGAAGTATCACACCTATTAAGACTGAGACCAACCGTGACATCACGTGGTTATAATTCGTTCGTCACGTAACATAGCACCGATACATATTCATTCTTAACGTAATATTGCGTAGCGTGTAACGCAGCGTCAATGCAGTATCACGTCTGTTATTCCTCTGTGTTTAGGATTCTTCAGACCACTTATCACTCAGTCTCAGTAGAACCTCACATCAGATGTTACACAGTCTTAATGTAACCTCACACTAGGTGTTACTCAGTCTTAATGTAACTTCACACAACTTGTTACTCAGTCTAAATGTAACCTCACGCTACTTGTCACTCAATTTTAATGTAATTTTCTGGTAAGAAAAACCACCAACACTCAATAAGCATATCGCAAAGTTTCGGTTTATTCATAAAACCTTTATCAAGTATAGGAAAAAGAAAAAACATAGGCCCACTAAATGACAGCCTGAAGCACAGTATTTTCCATCCTGAAACTGATTAGTTCTCACTCTCACTTTACTTGAATTCTCACCCAGTGTTAAAAAATCTTGCATGCTTAATCCACATTCATTAGATCTAATTGCAAAGTAAGGCGACTTCAGGCGGAAATCTCAACAAATTTTAAATGTAATTAATAGCGAACCGCCTAGAAAACGCAGACGAATGAATCACAAGACAAAACACGACGTGTTTCGACCTTTTAGGTCTTCTTCAGGCAAGATACAAAACACTCTGGACAACGAAAATGAACGAGCAATCACTTATCTTCTTCATTCGTTCATTTTCGTTGTCCTGAGTATTTTGCATCTTGCCTAAAGAGGACCTAAGAGGTCGAAACGCGTCGTGTTTTGTCTTGTGATTCGTTTGTCTGCGCTTTCTTGGCGGTTCCATATTCATTAGCCTACCAAGGTTGAGAGAAGAAATGGTAATAATGAGTATCATGTGAAATTCAAACCTAGAGTAGTCAGTCAAGACCGTAAAAAAAACAAACGGAAATGAGCTCAAGCTCACATTGGTGCGACTAAAGATACCCGACAACATCCCCTTCCCTCCTTCATCATTTTCAAATGTCATCTTTTGCTTTCAATGAAGTGATGGACAGACACATTTCACGATTTTAGCATATAAACGGTACTTTTCATTTTAATGTAAATTGCAACATTTGTTACTCACTCTTGATGTAATCTCACACCATTTGTTGCTCAGTCTTGCTGTAACCTCACACCATTTGTTATGCAGGATTAATGTAACCTCACACCATTTGTTATGCAGGATTAATGTAACCTCACACCATTTGTTATGCAGGATTTGTAACCTCACACCATTTAACAATAATAATAATGAATACTTATATAGCGCCTATTCTCGGCCCTACCTGGGTAGTGCCGACTGAAGAGCTGCCAGCTGGCGCTTCATTCAGCCGTTTCCCGTGTCATCCAGTCAGTATCGTTCAATATCGATCACTCATTTTCCTTACTTCCTTCATTCTTTCCATTTCTCACTCAGGGTGCATGCTATGTGTAACGTGTCATCCATACCAACGGCCAAACTGGCCTTCTCTTCCGAATGTTGGTGATGGGATTTTACGTGTGTGCAAGATGTTATGCGTGCGTTCACACACGGAACCTCGGTTTATAGTCTCATTCGAAGGACTGTATGGGAAATGGAGTCAGAACCAATGTTAACTCCGAGGGAAAAATCCCCCTGTACCGAAACGCCCCGGCGGAGGTTCGAACCCGCAACCCCAGGATCACCAAGATTACGAGTCAGGCGCAACTTGACACCACTTGTAGCCCAGTTTCAATGCAACCTTCACACCATTTGTTACTCAGTCTTAATGTAACCCTTCCATCACTTGCAATTCAATCTTAATGTAATCTCATACGACTTGTTATTCAGTCTTAATGTAACATTACGTGTGCTGTAACTCGGTCTTTACGTAACATAACATGATGTAAGTTGTTCCTCTGTTTTCACCTCTCATTGCAGTTACTGTTATTCAGTTTCATTGTAACATCCTGTCAGTTGTAATCCAATCTCCACGTAACATTGCATCACTCGTGATACCGTTTTCACATACCTTTACCTTTACCTGTACCTTTACCTATCCCTTGACATCGTCTGTTGTCGTTGGGGCACCCCTGATGATCTGGCCACCACTCTCCTCCATCCGTCCCTGTCTTCCACCGCTCGCTGTGATTCCGCCAGGCTCATTCCAGTCCACTCTCGGATATTGTCTTCCCACCTCTTCCTTTGTCTTCCTCCATTGCGGCGGCTTCCTCTGACTGTTCCTTGCAGAACTGTCTTTGCCAGGCCTGCTGAACGGGACACATGTCCGTACCACTTCATTTTCCGCTGCTTGACGACTGTGAGTAGGTCTTCGTGGGGTCCAATTGCCTGTTCAATTATTCTGCGGACGTCTTCATTTGTCACGTGGTCTGTGTAATTGATGCCCAAGACATAACATTACATCAACTGTAATCGAATTATGACCCGGCATCTCAGCATTGCAATGTGCTATTTTCGATCCAGTCAGAACGTAATACGACGTCATTTCTAAGTCAGCAGTACGGTAACATCACGTTAACTGTAATCAGTCGTGACGCAGCAACTTGTCACTTTATTGTAGGCATCACGTAACGTGACGTTATTTCATTCTGACTTTGTTACATCATGTCACTAATAAGCAATCCGTAATACAACATCGTGGTGTGGTTTTTTGTACTCCCAGATCTTATTGAACGGGGACTACTTTACAATGGAAACAAAGAAATGCTGTCTGTGTATGCCTAGCCTGTCTGTGTGTCTGTCTGTGTGTCTGTCCGTGGACAAAATGTGTTCCACTCGCTCCAGACAAAACTTCTGGCCGATCTTTCTGAAAATTTGTAGGTATGTTCATTATGGGTCACGGATGATGCCCGATGTTTTATTTTTTACCAGAATAGCCTTTACTAACGGCTATAACGGCCCAAAACGGTTTCATTATTTATGGAATATCTTAGAAAGTACTCGGTCGATTTATTAGCGGTTTGGATGATCTTGTGACAAATCGGAGCCTCTTTCCATATGTAAGTGATGTAATGATGAACATCGATTAAACAACCATTAAAAAACTTTATTTGCCGTATTTCTTATATATAGGTGGATTTTAATGAAATTTGGTATGCAGAAAGGTATCACACACAAATGGTACTTTTATATAGTGTTTCAAACTTTGACCATTAAATAGTACTGTATTTGACGGATTTTAAACTAGCTTTAGATCTAATAACTGACTGGTAGATCATGGGTATTTTTCATAGTAAAATGCTCTTGACATGTACACGTGTATTCAAAGTAAACTGGGAGTACGTTTTTTATGCTTTACATCTTGGGTTTTGTTTGTTTCGTTTTTTGGTTTGGGGCTGGGGATTTTTGTGTTGTTGTTGTTTTGTATTTCGGTATTCACATATCACCACGTCATGTGCAATTCATTAAAGAGAAAAAACAAACAAACAAAGAAACCAGATATCGACAATAGCAGATCACTTGAACATCAATTGAACTCTTAACACAACAATGAGCAGAGTACACAATTGTGCAGGTATGATTGATAACACCCACTTGAGCCTGATTCACTCACAATGACACACTTATCAGCTGTAATTTAATCACCTTGTAACAGCAGACGCACAACGCTTCACTCAAATTGAAAATCAAATCACACATACCACAACTGGACTATTACACTAACAATGCATTTTTTTGTTATAAAACCACCATACCACTTGTAATTTATTCATTAAACTTCGAACGCTGCCCGGTAAAAGGCACACATTTCGCCATGGCTGCATGTCCATCACCGTTTTTTGTACCCCCCCCCCCCCCTCTCCCACCCTCACGCTCACACACACACACACACACACACACACACACACACACTTTTTTTTTTTAAATCTCACAAAGGAGAATTTGAAAAGAGAGTGGGCTAGTTACCTCCAAGGACACTGACAAACAGAGTACAGGACCAGACGCAATGCATTTCGACCTCTTGGTCAATTGATTTTTGATTGTGAGACGAACAGGAGAAGCAGCTGATAGCAGCTAAGTGGGTTTCTTGTTCTTTTGTTTACTGTCCTAACCTGAAGAAGACCCCAGAGGTCGAAATGCATTGTGTCAAGTCCTGTACTCTGTTTGTCTGTGTCCTTTGGCGGTAACAAACCCCCTTATGTTTTCAAATTTTGCTTCATTTTCCGCCCTCAGTCACTCTCCGTTTTGAAACTCACAAAGGAGATTGGACGCCCAGACCAGAACGTGCATGAGCACTGAATTAATCACGTGCTTCTGGACTTCTCCATTGTCTGTGGCCTGTTGACTTGCTTTCACATTTATCTGGCTTATTTATCAGTGC
>JADBJO010001148.1:210000-225000 GCA_016801955.1 Conus betulinus | reverse complement strand
ATGAAGGCCTAAACGGCGAAAAAATGGCGTCTAGAGTGGTGAACGCCCTGTATGTGAATATAATCTATGTGTGTTTGCCGGGCTACCACAGTCTACAACTGCATTGAAATCCATACGTGAAAACAATCTATAGAAAATGTTAGCAAACCGCCAAGAGAAACGTGGACAAACGAGTCACAAGACAAAACACGACGCGTTTCGTCCTCGTAGGTCTTCTTCAGGCAAGACACAAATAAATAGGACGATGAAAATGAACGAATTTGTCACTTAGATCTCTTCAGCGCGCAGGGTAGGCAGGCGTTGAATCTACCTTGCGTTGAAGAGATCTCAGCTAAGTGACAATTCGTTCATTTTCATTCTTATTTGTTGTTGTGTCTCGCCTGAAGAAGACCCAAGAGGTCGAAACGCGTCGTGTTTTGTCTTGTGTCTCGTTTGTCCACGTATCTCTTGGCGGTTTGCTAACATTTATCTAAGATTTGTTTAGATTCCCGCCTGCAGTCGTCTCACTTTGCAACTAAACCTGAAAATCTGCGGGGGAAAAAAAAAAAAGCCGAAAAAACAAACGAGCAAACAAACAAACAAACAAACAAAACAAAAAAACATAAAAACAGTGAATCTGTGTAGATGGAGTCAATACTGCAGCAGACGACACTGACATCACAAGACGTAAGAACGTCTTTGCAAAGAGTGCGCGCGCACGTGTGTGTGTCTGTGTGTGTGTGTGTGTGTGTTTGTGTGTGCGTGTGCGTGTGTGTGTGTGTGTTCGTGGCAGAGTGGCCGTGGACAGTTATGTAATTATGTACACGGGACGGACAAAGGGACCAGGACGTAGACACACAGCGACTGACAAACCAAGAGAGAGAGAGAGAGAGAGAGAGAGAAAGGCTGAGAGAGACACGCCAAGGCCGATAATTCTTGTCCAATCATTGTGAATCATGGAAGGTGATGACTGTCACTATCAATAGGTTTACTGCGATAAGGTTTCCTGTTACCTTTGTCATGATTTTACTTGATGCTGGTTGGTTGATCAGCTGCCTGATAAGCTTACACAGTGTCTAAGTAAAGCCGGATTTTCCTCATCTGTTATCGACTTCTTTGTCACGCCTCGGTTAGAGAACTTGGAGTTTCATCTCTCTCTCTCACTATCTGTCTGTCTGTCTGTCTGTCTGTCTGTCTGTCTCTCTCTCTCTCTCTCTCTCTCTCTCTCTCTCTCTCTCTCTCTCTCTCTCTCTCCCCTAATATTTTATCATCCGTACCACCGTTTGTTGATGGCCTGCTCAACAACAAAGTATGAACAAAAAAAAATTAACAAAAATGCATTTTTTAAATGCATGCTATCATATAGTGAACCTACTTGCATCGAAGGACATGCAGAATGTCGAATCTGTAGCAAAAGGCATTAAAAAGAATCATTGCTAAACTTGGCTGTCTTAGAGCAGACTGAACCCCAAACTCTGAGATGAAAGAACAATGCCTGACCCATGAGGCCACCTAGGCCCCGTTCCTCCGGCAGCTTTTTCGTGGAGGGTAAGGTTAGAATAGAAAAGTAATAGCCAAAGAAAAACCACTTATACATCAAGTGTCCACCAGACCCATTTCTCAGTTGAATAAGAACAAAGGAAGTGATCAATAACCAATTAGGTTATCGTGTCCACCTCAACCATTTCTCAGTTGAATAAGAAGAAAGAGGGTGATCAATAACCAATTAGGTTATTCGGGAAAGCACAGACCTCCACAAAGGCAAACAGATCGTGGCACCACGAATCAACACCAGAATTTAATGACCTTGTCCTTGGACCCTGTTCAGTCAGTCTTTCCACCATATTTCTTTAAATCGGTTACGTAGATTTTTCTTTTTTTCTTTCTTTTTTTTTTTCTTTTTTTTTAGCATTGCACCCACGCCACTCATTCCGACACCCCATCGATCCGCAGCCACAGCCTGGCCCGGCCTGCCACAACCCCGGTATCATCAAACCACAGGGAGCAGTCAATGGCAAGTTGTCAAGAGGCAACCCACCAGAGGAGACACTGCACTGCTGCCGAGTCACTTCGGGGGTGTTCAGTGGCGCCTGTTCTGATCTAACATACGCAGGACGCAATCTACTCAGCCCCCTACTGACGACAATAATTGCTTAGACGCGGAGCCAGCAAGAGAGAGCTTTCCCTCCGGAGGACGCCATCACGTCCGTCCAACGACAGTCCTCATGAATTTGCCGATACCGGTGACCCCGACAGAATCCAGCCGAGGCCATAGTCTTGGAAAGGAAATGGAAACTGAGGTCACCATGAGAGTAGGGCCTGAAGAGCCACAGAATTTGAGACATTTTTGATATGCTGGTCAATGACATGATGAAGATGATGCTACGGATCTCCAGTCTGGTCTGAGACTGCGTGACAGGGCTGTACTCTACGCTTCCTTTCATAATAGATCCAAGCGTCAACCAGGCCCGAGGGATACAGACACCTGCAGTGTGTTGGTCAGTAAATTTGAGCAAACACTCTCAGAGACGCATCAACTAAGTGTATGAAACTCAACTGTGTGGTCCCAGTCTTCCCAGTTGAGCCTATTCCAAACCCAACTTTGAGTAGGCGCTGGTCAGGGCACAAAAATCTCACAAATGGCTCTGATGGGAATCGAACCCACAACCTCCCAGCCGGGAGTCTGCGACGCTAACCATTTCCTCATGGCGGCCGGTGGTTCCGTAAGTTTTGCCGGATCTTTATGAACAGATCCTTGAAATACCCCCTGATCTGGATCGATAATGCAAATCTGCACTGGAATTTTGTGAAATCCCACGGGCCATATTTAATTACTTAGTTTCTGGAAATCCGTTCACTGGGTTTTTGTGCAATCTTGCTGACAAACAAACAAACCAACAGGCGTGAATGACAGCGTGATCTCGGTGGATGCAGCAATAATAGTGGACACACACACACACACACACACACACACACACACACACACACACACACATACACACATACGCATGCGCGCGCGCGCACACACACACACACACACACACACACACACACACACACACACACACACAGGGAAGGGAGAGGGGGGGGGGGGACACATCTAAGTACCTTCGGTGAACCTGCAAGTTTTCTCGCCGAGGGCAATAAAGAAGACTGTGGCGAGGCCTGGCCTGCATTGTGGATATTAATGATACGAATAGGTCAGGCATCTGATTATTCTCATCCTGTCCCTCACTCCTTTTTTAACCTTTTTTTCTAATCCGCTAGTTCATTAATCAACCTCTAATCCCTGAGCATTTGGTCTCATGGCTCAGCATATGTGGTGTAGCCTATATGGAGCAGTATGCACGCACTGACACCTTCACTCCCGACAGTTTTGAGTTTTTCGCATTTTTTCTTTTTAGTTATAATCATAGAACAATAACAACATTTCTCAACTCTCTCTCTCTCTCTCTCTCTCTCTCTCTCTCTCTCTCTCTCTCTCTCTCTCTCTCTCTCTCTCTCTGTCTGCCTGTCTGTCTGCCTCTGTTTCTGTCTCTCTCGTACCCCCACTCTCTCTCTCTCTGTGTTTTTTTTTTTTTTTAGTAAATCATATATTTAGGTTTGTTTGAGTAAAGTTTTCCATTGATAATAAAAAAAAAAAATGTGTTTTTAGATGTGATAATTTTCACACAAAAGACTCCGGTCACCTTTGATTGAAAATCAAGGGAAAGAACTGCAGGGAGACAATGAAACTGTAATAGCCAGTCATCCACTCACCTCCGGTGTCGTTGACCCTGAGCCGGACACGCTTGCCCTCACGAATCAACAGCAAGTCCACCACGCCGCTGCCAGAACTCAAGCACTTCATTTCCGATTCCGCCGGCAGCTCGCTCAATGTTCGGAGTATTATCCCTTTGTTGACGATGAAATCGCCCAGGAGAATTATTTTCACGGTGTGATCAAATTCAACCAATTGTCTGCAGCGTTGGCTTTGCTGCATTTTGTCGTTGTTGTTCTTTTTTTTCTCTGAATATTTTCGTCACTTATAATTGAGAAGAAAATACTTTCATATCGTTAAAGTTTATTAGTTCGTTTGTCTTAGTTGACAAAAGTGGACACTCAATAATATTTTTAATCACACGGGTTCACCTAAACTTCGTTTTTGTGACAATAAAAAAAAAAACCTGTGCTACGTATTGAAGAACTTCGAGTTTTACTGTTATCAGTCGTGTCAGACTGAACACTTTCATGCGTGTGTGGAAAGATAGCTCACAATTATCATAACGAATGCTCTGTTCTGTCACCAGATATCAATGCCCTGTGTTGAACAACAAAGTCACAGACCATCCCACTGAAGGTAAACACTCACAGGCCGAAAGGCGTCAGCCGAATTTTGGTTGGAGAAAGCAGACTTCTGTCTGACTTCAGTCAATATTATGAAGAAACCAGCACCTCAAGTCGGTGAGCACGCAGGAATCCACCCCCGAAGGGAAAAAATCGATCTCTTTGGCGAGCAGTACACCCGAATCGTCCAGCACTGAAATTGCAATCACCAGAATTTCATTAGGAGAGAAATAGTACAAAAAACACTTTAATCAAGAAACACGGCACTGATAATTCGAAAACAAATATTCAAGAAACAAACGACAAGCTATCAACAAACATTTCTTCAAGTCAAAAGAGACTAGCAGTCCAGAAACGTACATGGAGTAGCAACGAATGATAGGATCTTATTAAACAAATGATTTGGTGGACAGTTGGGTTCACTTACTTTTAGTCTGTTCGTACACTTTGAAGCACATTCACTGCAACTGAAACAGCGCGTCATCGGTAACATGTCATCCACAGTGAAAGTTCTTCTCTCCAGCTGATAATCTGTCCGAGTTCTGAAATCAAAGCTTTCATGATATCATTTCTCACTTACTGACTGTTGTGAAATGTCCACTATGTCAATCTACAACACGAAAATGAAACTGCAAATTCCAGCTGCTGCCCATATACCTGTAGCGGTCAGACTTGTTGTCCAAGAACAGAAATCTTAAATGAAGCAGAGAATAGTAAACAGGAAATAACGAGCAAGAAGGGTAACTCTTCCTCCCATGATGAAATCAGTTAAACGCCCATAAATCCAAACAGTTGCTACTTACATCATCAAATCGCCTAGCACAAGCGCCAACATAAAGCACACAGACCAAACAAGGAGACCCTCCCCATCTCCTCCCAAAAAAAAAAATCCTAGTTTTTGTCCGTATACCCCATACCTAACACACATACCCAGCAAGATCAATTGTAGAAATGAACAAACACAAATAAACATTATTTATGACTGGCATACCCTTTTTGATCTTGAGTATAAACAAATCTTATGTTAGCGAACCGCCAAGAGAAACGTGGAAAAACGAGTCACAAGACAAAACACGGCGCGTTTCCACCTCTTAGGTCTTCTTCAGGCAAGATACAAACAAAATAGGACAATGAAAAAACGAGCAATCACTTGGCTTTGATCACTTCAGCGCAAGGTAGGCGTTGAATGAAAACCTTGAGTATAGTCAAACAACAAAGGCAAGAACAGTTAGAAATCAAGTTATTCACCTCGGTTGACTGGCTTAAAATGAAATTTAAACGAGGCAGGGAATAATAGACAGTGAGTGACGAACAAGCAGGGAGACTCTTTCTTCCGTGATGAAAGCTGCCTGCGACACCAAATCGCTTTGCAGAACTGCCAACACGGAGTACACAGACCAAACAGGGAGACATTGCCATGGGCAAGCTTGGAACATCCTTTTTGGCGGGATGTCTCCTTGTTTGCTCTGTGTGTTCTGTGTTGGCATTGGAGCAAGGCGATTTGGTGTGGAAAAACAACGTTCGCTCAGAGTTATGGGTGTGTGTCGTCACTTTCCTCATGGGACAAAGAGTTACACCCTACTTTTTGTGAGTTGTCCAAAGTTGAACAAAGACAAAACGATCAATTACAAAATGTAGCCACTACACTTCAAACTTACCACAATCGTATTCTAATGTGTGTGGGGAAAAAGAGTGCGTCAACTATCTGTAGATGCACCAACACAATACACTATGTGCAACAAAGACTTTTGGCAGAAAGTCAACCAGATGGCACAGAAATCCAAATCTTCACAGGCTGCTGGGGATGGATTGGCCACACCCTCAAGCCCGTGACCAGCATCATCAGGTAAGCCTTACCTGGAGTTCCCAACCTTTGACCTATATCACCAGGTAAGCCCTATCTGGAGTTTCCAACGTGTGACCCACATCAGCAGGTAAGCCCTGTCTGGAGTTCCCAACCTCTGACCAACACAACGATCAGATCCTGATCTGGAATTCCCAGCCTGTGACCAACATCACCAGGTAAGTACCTGGAGTTCCCAACCTTGACCAACATCACCAGGTAAGCCCTCCCTGGAGTTCCCAACCCTGGACCAACATCACCAGGTATCCCTACCTGGAGTTCCCAACCTGTGACCAACATCACCAGGTAAGCCCTACCTGGAGTTCCCAACCTTTGACCTACATCACCAGGTAAGCCCTACCTGGAGTTCCCAACCTGTGACCACATCACCAGGTAAGCCATGACCCTGATTTCACCAGCATCATCAGGTGAGCCTTGACCTGCAACATCATCAGCAAAGCCCTGGCTTGGAATTTCCCCGGAGATGATTTCTTTCTCCAGGTAAGCCTTTGCCCTGAATTTCAGACCTGTTCCCAACATCATCAGGAAAAGCACTGACTTGGAATCGGTAGAGGAGGCAACGAAATACCTGGCACCTAAACGTTGACGCTGACACCGAGACGATGGTTGTTCCTGGAGTCTGCTTGAACGACACGCCCCGAGTAGGGTGTCTGCAAACCACCTGTACTGTTGCCGGTCAACACGCTAGGAAAACAGTAGGCAAAAACGAAAATGTGAAAGTAAACTGACCCCAGGCCTTCCAAGCACCAAGCGATGTTTAAACGGTGACTGTGATCGATCCAGCAAGAGAACTGTGCTTCATGTTCGGATTACGAGTGAAATTTCAGGTCAAGGTAAATACATACAGAAAAACATCGAGTGACTGCAGTACGTATGAACTTTTAAGTCAGGGTAAGGTAAGTTCAGAAAAACATCGAGTGATTGCAAGGCAGTCAATGGGCAACAAGAACGCACGCAGGTACGCACGCTCGTGCGCGCACGCGCGCGCGCGCGCGCGCGCGCGCAACACACACCACACACACACACACACACACACATGCACCACACACACACACACACCACACACTCACACACACACACACACACACACACACACACACACACACACACACACACACACACATATGCATACATAAATACATCACACAAACACACATACAAACACACGTTCGCACATGCTCACGCATGAACGCGCTCGCACACATATACAAGAGAGAGGGAGAGAGAGAGGGACGGGTGGGGGGTTCCGTTTTGATGTATTTGATTCCGAAATTTCGAAACAAGTAGGCACGCACGAAAAACACAACAAACTTAGAAGCCAGAATCCCCCCCCCCCCCTCCCCCCCCTTCCCCTCTCTTCCTCCATCTTCTTCTCCCGTTCCTCCCACATCCCTTCTATTCCCGTTCCTACCACCCCAGACCGTGTCACCACTCTCTCTCTCTCGTCTCTCTCTCTCTCTCCTCCTCTCTCTCTCTCTCTCTCTCTCTCTCTCCTCTCTGTCTCTCTCTCTCCTCTCTCTCTTCTCTCTCTCTCTCTCTCTCTCTCTCTCTGCCTCTCTGTCACTCTCTCTCTCTCTCTCTCGTCTCTCTCTCTCTTCCCTCTCTGTCTCTCTGTCTCTCTCTCTCTCTCCTGTCTCTCTCTGTCTCTGTTTCTGACTCTGTCTCTGTGTCTCTGTCTCTGTCTGTCTCTCTCTGTCTCTGTCTGTCTGTCTGTCTGTCTCTCTCTCTCGTCTGAACTATAAATAGATGGCAACAGCACACAACCCAGTGCATGTGCACCGAGACGTGGACGACGACGACAGTGGCCGTGGAACTGAAGGAACAGACTTTCAATGGAAAACTTGAGGGCAAAATGCCTCCAAATCGTTTCCTGCTTCAAACAACTGACGCCTTGCATAGACACACACGCTTGACAAATGCTCTTCCAAGCTCATTGCTTCTCTGATGTTAATCATGCAATACGCAGCAAATAGTCATCACAAAAAATCGCAACTAATTCAATGAACAGAAGAACAGCGAAGAGAACTCTGCCATATTCTTCCTTCACGACTACAGAGAAGCCTGCTAAATTTAACACACTGCCGCTGTAAACACGACCTGACTTCAACTATGCTGTTTTTATAATGATAATAATAATGATTATTTATGGCGTTTAATCTGACATAAGTCCTAAGCGCGTACTATCCAGAAAAAGATTAAAAAACATAAATGAAACCAATGAGAAGATAAATATTGCGATAAGTACCATGCACCCACACAACAAGAGTGCATACTGATACACAATCACACACACACACACACACACACACACACACACACACACACACACACACACACACACACACACGATCCCACACACACTGTCTCACAACAACGCACACAACAGCATGCGCGCACACACAGATACGCGCGTGCGCGCGTGCACACACACGCACGCACGCACGCACGCACGCACACACACACACACACACACACATGCGTGCACGCGGCGCGCGCACACACGCGCACACACACACACACACACACACACACACACACACACACAAGTCACAGAATTTAAACGGGGAAGGGGAAGAAGAAAAGAAATGCTATTGATAGTTGAAGAGGGTTGTTTTTTTTTTAGAGATGCCTTGAAGGAAGACAGAGTTTGAAACTACGCAAAGATATTGGGAGTTTATCATTAATTTTAAGTACAAAGTAAGAAATGACATAACCCCACAGTACCTCAGAGATATGGTAACTCGGGCCTCACGTTGACGTGGCTCTAACAATTGTATTCTACCACGCACTAAGATAGACACATTCAAACCTACAGTTTTGCCACTTCAGGCTCATCCATTTGGAATTCTCTTCCTCCAAACATATGACTATTCACCTCCCTATCCACGTTGAAACACACACACACACACACACACACACACACACACACACACACACACACACACACACACACCACCTTCCACAGCACTGATATATAGCCTACACTTCTTCATAGATGTACCCACGGATGTCACAATACTTGGCAATGACTGTTTTGAGCCGGCAGCCCTAACGGGATGGACTGTCCTTATCGCCTTGATGATGTGAATTGATTGTATTCGTTACTGCTTTAACATTGTGGGGATGCATACTATTCTCAGGACATCATCGTCATGATTACCAACAACAACGATCGCAAACATCAGTGTGCGTGTGTGTGTGTGTGTGTGTGTGTGTGTGTGTGTGTGTGTGTGTGGTGTGTGTGTGTGTGTGCGTGCATGCGTGTGTGTGTGTCTGTGTGTGTATGTGTGCGTGTGTGTGTGTGAAACTGCGTATACAAGCGTGCTAATGTATGGTCAATATCAAGCACATTGGCATTATAGGTTTATATATGTTTATCATGTACTCCTTAATCCGAAGGGGGGGGGGGGGGGGGGTATCGACGGCTAGGGGGGAGGGGGCGGGGAGTTATTTGCATTTGCATATGATTTAGCTCAGCAAAGACGGATTGGGGGGGGTGGGATGGGGGGGGGGGTGGAGAAGTAGGATCTGCCTGAATTCTCTCTCTCTCTCTCTCGCTCTCTCTCTCTCTCTCTCTCTCTCCTCTCTCATCTCTCTCTCTCTCTCTCTCAAAGTCGGTCTCTCTCTCTCTCTCTCTCTCTCTCTCTCTCTCTCTCTCTCTCTCTCTCTCCTCTCTCCCCCTCTCTCTCTCTTCTCTCTCTCTCTCTCCCTCTCTCTCTCTCTCTCTCTCTCTCCTCTCCTCCTCTCTCTCTCGCTCTCTGTCTCTCTCTCTCTCTCTCTCTTTGTCTCTCTCTCTCTCTCTCTCCTCCCCTCCCTCTCTCTCTCTCCCCGCCTCCCTCCTCTCTCTCTCCTCTCTCTCTCTCTCCCCGACTCTCTGTCTGTCTCTCCTCTGTCTCTCTCTCTCTCATCTCTCCCTCTCTCTCTCTCTCTCTCTGCGAGGAACTGTTTCTGACGTGAAAACTGCTGACGGGGTGTTCTCTCTCTCTCATCATTGTGTTAACCATGCTGTTATCTCTCTAACAACCATCCTTTGTTTCACCCAGCTCTAATCTTTCGCTGAACCCCCCCCCCCCACCCGACCCACCTCCCCCCTTCCTCTGCCCTTCCTCCTTTCCCTCACCCCTCGTCCCCTTCCCTTCTGATGTCATGTGCCGTTATTATCTCAGTGATAACCTTCCGCCCTTCTACAGTCAGACGATGGATCGTCGTCACAGTTTAGGAGGAGGGTGGGGGGTAGGGTGGGGGATAAAGGTTCGAGGAGATCCCCCTGCCCACACACACATGCTGTGAGTTCAGGTGGTAGACCGCCAACGTACTTACTTATTTCAATACCCAACGTCACACACACACACACACACACACACACACACTGACACACTGACTGAAACTAATTTATTGTGAGATTAACACACACACACACACACACACACACCACACACACACGTACACACTGACTGACTGACTGAAACAAATTTATTGTCAGATTAACTCATAGTTGCACTGACAGACAGACAGTACATAATGCATTCAAACAAACGTAAATGAAAAAGAAATGGAACAAAAAGATGAAATTTTCTCTAAACTTTCTTGACAATATTTAAGGTCTCCAAGAGCTACGAAGAACCAGGGTGTCTTTGTTGTTTGCTCTCCTGCCTCTTGCCAGACAATGTTTAAGGTCTCCAACTTCTTTCTCTCAACCGAGGGTTGTTTCTGACCTGCTGACGTTGTTGTTGTTGTTGTTTTCACGCGGGCTTTCCCTCCTACACATACATATTCGTTTCACCAACTCATCGTCTTACACTCACGCGTGACTCACCCCCCCCCCCCCCCCCCCCCCCTCCCCACCCCTACATCCACACTAGGCCTCACAATCAGCCTTCTAACTGTCAGCGCTCCCCTGCCTTTGCAGTTGTCATGTGACAGTTTATTATCTCACTAACATTCCGGCTGATACCTTTTATACATAGCAGACAGGAATTTGGAGTCCGTAGAATCAGATATTTGTCTCTCTAGGGGGGTTTGCTTGACCCGTAGATTGAGGAAAGGTCAGACTATTTCGAGGAAGACAGGCTGCACACTCCACACATGCTGTGAGTTCAGGTGGTACAGGTCCGCAGACGTAATCCTAACTTATTTCAATACCCAACGTCACACACATTTGCCCGTCTTGACACACACACACACACACACTGACTGAACCAATTTATTGTGTTGATTAGTCACACACACACACACACACACACCACACACACACACACAAACACCGCAATTTCATGCCAACCACACACCACCCATCACACACTCTCTCTCTCACTGACTGACTGACGAAACAAATTTATTGTCAGATTAACTCATAGTTGCACTGACACGACAACAGTACATTATGCATTCAAACAAACGTAAATGAAAAAGAAATGGAACAAAAGATGATGAAATATTTCTAAACTAAACATCACCCCCAGCCAGACAATATTTTTGCTTTCACCCCAAAGCTACTAAGACACCACCTTTGTTCTTTGTAGTGCACCCCCAGTTGGTGTGGTTTTTTTTTTTAATATGATAATTTCCTATTACCATTTTTTTTTTTAACGCTTCTTTTGCATCCTATCACTACACATCACGTTCAACACGAAAACATCACCGTCGATTACACTCACGTGAGCGCGCTTTAGTCAGCTTCCCCCCCCCCCCGTTTGCATCTTTTTCAGTTGACATACGTCCACAGAGGCACACGTCAGCTTATGGGTAACTGTCAGCACTCTCCTGCCTTTGCAGTTGTTCATGACAGTTAATTCGCCACTACACATTCAGTTCTGGCTGATACTTTTTCACACCTTGTTCCAGCAATTTGGAGTCCGGCAGAATCACTCCGTCTTCTTTCTAGATCTATTTGCTTGAAGTAGTAGATTTTCAGAACCCAATCTCAAGAACCCAAACAGCGCCTTTGACACTTGAACCCAAAAAAAAAAAAAAAAAAAAAAAAAAAAAAAAAAAAAAACTATTTCCAGTACATTATGCCTATTTTTTTCGTGTCGTTCGCTGAATGTCTCGTCTCCAACATCATGGTGATTCACGCGGTTTTGTTCTTAAAAAAAAAAAAAAAAAAAAAAAAAAGAAAAAAAGAAAGAAAGAAAGAAAAAGCAAAAAAAAAATAAATAAGAAGAAGAAGAAGAAGAAAAAACAAACTAAAGGGAAAAAAATAAGTTCTTTACAACGGGAAAAACTGACTGACGCCTTCGTAAAATTGTCTCCATTTTCAATCTGTTTTGTTATATAGTGCATGTTTGTTGTTTTTTTTTTACGCCTACGACGGCGCGTCGTTTTACAATGGCTTTGTGGGCACCCATAACTGGTTGCCGGGGATAACGCACGCAGGATAAACGCTACGTTTCCACGGGCCGTTAAACGCCTGCAGAAACCACGGGAAATTGAACGCGCGTTTTGACAGGAACTGGAGGACTGCAACAAGCAAAGTCTGCACACTCTAAACACCGACACAGATTGGAGCGAGGAAAATAAAATCACCTCGTGCCCTCCAGGTATAGCAGACGTAGCTCTCGGTGTCCCAACCTCCCCCCCCCCCCCCCCCCCCCCCCCTTGACTCCCCTCCTTCACACTCTCTTCTTTCCCACCCCCCCCCCCCCCCCCCCCCCCCCCCCCCCCCCCCCCCCCCCCCCCCCCCCCCCCCCCCCCCCCCCCCCCCCCCCCCCCCACGCACCAGGCATAAATCGTGCTGCGAAAAACAAACAGCTACATAACCCGACGGCATGATTACCCAGATTTACGACCGTCCTCAAATAGCTGACGTGTCCTCCTTCAGTGTTTGACAGCGCATTAAAACGAGTTCAAGTTCTCTGCCTGCCTGCCTGACAGATTGGTGCGGTGATACAGCACCGAGTTTCGCACTCGGGTAGTGCGGGTTCGGATCCCGCTGTCCCCCAACATACAACTGGCCCTGTTCGCTGCCCGTCTCAACGTGCGGTCGTCCTGGGGGTATCAGACAGGTCTTTGATTTTGAGGCCCCTGGACTTACGATCCTGCAACAGCTATCCCCCGTCTGTCATCATATCACCGGGGGTGGGTGCGGACAGTAAACCTACATGTAACCTAACTGCGGGCTCAGCTCGTGTTGACTGTATGACCATCAGAGGCAGAGAGCGTGAGATATCCTACGTCTGCGTTACAGTCACAGGACGTTACTAGGCACAGTGCTATGGGGTAACACAACAGCAAGACGTTAACTCGAGAAGATTTCCTTTCTGTCCGTTAGATCTGAGAAGAAAATAGACAGGATCTGGCGAAAATGAAGACAGTAGACAATCTGGTTGAAATAAGACAATCAGTGTACAAGATCTGGTTAAAATAAGGCAATAGACAACAAGATCTGGTTAAAATAAGACAATAGACAAGATCTAGTGTTAAAATGAAGACAATAGACAAGATCTGGTTAAAAATGATGCTGAATTGAACTACACACGGAATAAAAAACAGAAGCAGAGACGGGGTTATTTCGATTTTCTCTGTGTTATTTGTTTGTTTGTTTGTTTGGTGTTCTTCATCTCAGTCTCGTTTTGATATGAATATACCGGCGGATTCTGCCATCGGCCAATTCATAATAATTGGTCTGGAACAATACGACCTGCATCTACTGAGGCCCGTATTTCAAAATCACTGCCTTCCCTCCTCTTGTGTGTGTGTGTGTGTGTGTGTGTGTGTGGGTGTGTGTGTGTTACAGTTTCAATGCGGCATATGAAAAGTAAGATGTATTTTAAAATGTTGGATGTATCTCCACCGATAGATTCATTGAAGCATATATTTTAGTTGATTTATTAACAGATTCATTTCATGCGGCGGAATAATTTTAACACTCCGTCAAAAAGAAAAAAAAGAACGTTGATGTAAGGATAATTCCAGGATTCCAGCACAAAATGTGCCACATGATGGTCCCATAAATGAATTAAGCATACGGTCATCACACTCTTACCTCTGTGTGAATTCGAACATTGATTCTGATAAACCAATGACCGCCTGACCTGAACGTTGTCCAAATCGTATTGAACCTTGACCTCTATATGCTGACCCATAATGTTAGGTTGAGGGTAACAGAGTGATACGTTTGATTTGACTATTGAAGGTTAGTTTCTAAACGGAGTGACGGAGGGCGGAAAATGAAGCAAAATTTAGAAAGAGAGGGAATTAGTTACCGCCAAGGACATAGACAAAGTACAGGACAAGACATTACCGCCAAAGGACATAGACAACCAATGACCGTCTTTTTTGCCCGGGAAGAATCTGACGGGTACAGATACTCAGTCTGCCCTGTCTAGATAAGAGTCTGGTGTTTATATATATATATATATATATATATATATATATATATATATATATATATATATATATATATATATATATTATTGGAAGCGTCTGGTTATACAGAGACACGTCTGTTTTCTGGTTTTTGTCTGAAAAAAAAAATCTGGTTTATTCTACACACTTTTGACTTTTCTCAGAAGAATGATCGTGTTTTCGTTTTGCACTTCTGATTTAAATGCGCTAAGAGAGAAGGTCTTTAAAACCTCAGTCGAAAGGCATTACTTTTGTTTTGTCTCCTGATCCAACGTTTATTCGTTTAATCTCCTCGCTGTTCTGCAATGATGACTCAATCCCCAACATAGAGATTCTGTCTGTCGAACATTCCTAGAGAAATCATCATTTAGTGGACTTTATGAACTGTTGTCTACCGTTATCATAGATTCTTTCCGTTTAATCACATAGACAGAATCAAACGTCATAGGATTTCTGCATTGTCGTTTATGTTCCTTTTATTATAC
>JADBJO010001148.1:192500-202500 GCA_016801955.1 Conus betulinus | reverse complement strand
GTAATTCAGCTTATATTGAGTGAAGAGAATAGTACAAGAGAATAGGGAAAAATTAAACTAGTGTGTGCAGTTTTCATACTTTCACCAGAATATTTCATAAAAGAATAGATATGATTGCCAGACACAATCAATAAAAAGACAATGCAGGAAAATTATTCGTGGATGCTGAAAATGTTTTGTTGTAAAAAAAAAACCCCAAACAAACAAACAAACAAACAAAAGACGTTCGCATGTTTAATCAAAATTAGTGGTGGACAGATGAAAATGAAACAAAAAAAAAAAAAAATCATACGCCTCCGCCTCTTGGAACTGTGTGCATCAAAGCAAATTTAAATGATAATTACACATCTTTGTTATCTTTTATGGCCGCAGTAGGATAGCTGCCCATTTTGATACATAAACTGGACTTGAAACAAGCATAATTTGTTTAATTTTACAAGTCGTAACGGACTAATTCCAGACCACTGAACATAAATGATCAGCTTGACCAATCAGATTCGCTGCATGAAATTTGCAAAGTGAAGCGTAGTGTTTCTTTTAGTAATAATCATAATAACTTGATTGTCCCCCACACAAGGGGAAATTATGGCTGCTTCTCCCTGGGGGAAGCACATCGTCACAGTGCAGCGCCACCAAGGAAATAGGGGTGAAGTGCCTTTCCCAAGGACGCAACTCCGAGTGCACCAGCGGGAATCGAACCCATGACCTCTAGATTGAGAGTCCAACGCCTTACCAGTTACACCACTGCAACCCCCCTAGTAGCGGGCTTTAAAACACAACATATTGAAGAAGATGCTCCTGGTGTTCACATCATCTCTGCAACACGCGATGTTATAGTGAACAAACTCAGCACGCAGTATAGAACTGGAGAGAGAGAGAGAGAGAGAGAGAGAGAGAGAGAGAGAGAAAGAGACAGAGACAGAGAGACAGCAGAGAGACAGACAGACAGACAGACAGAAAGAAAGAAAGAAAGAAAGAAAGAAACGGACAGAGAAACAGAGAGAAAGAGAGAAGGAGAGCAAGGGGGGAAGGTAGTAAAATAAGTTAGCAGACTTGTCTTCATTTCTTCGTTAGAGTGCTCCTCAAAATGACGTGTGTCAGTCCGCCATCTTGATGAGCAAAATAGAAAGTCATCAAAATTGCGGGAATAATCACTGAAAGCATAATAATAGCTTTTGTTTTTTAATCCAAAGAGGAAGGATATAAAGCGCCCGCCGTTTTGTAAAGCGCTTTACAAAACGGCGGGGGCTTAACCCGCCGATTTGTAAAGCACCCGCCCATTTCTAAGCATTGCTTACAAATCGGCGGGGGCCTAGCCCGCCGATTTGTAAGCGCTCTACAAATCGGCGCTGCTTACAAATCGGCGGTTTTACAAGTCATGCAATGTGCGCCGATTTGTAAGCGCTTACAAATCGGCGCTGCTTACAAATCGGCGGGTTATAATGAGTTATATCAAGTTTAAGACCACAGATATTGGCAGGGGAAGGATTCAAAAGTCTTTCCAACCCATACATTAACCCGCAGTCGGTGAATTAAGTTTCTTTCTGGAACTGGTCCAGGGGGATTAATTGATCGTTTCCCAGGAATAGTCACATCCCCATCTGTGTTTGAGGCCAGCATCATTTACATATTGTTCCTGTCTTTTTTTCTTTTTTTTTTTCCCCAAATTGAATTTGATAAAACTATTAGCTTCCGAGATAGAAAGAGGTACATTAAAAACACTGAAGTCTGATTTCCCAGAAGCTGCCTCTTTAGCACATACATCAGCCATCTCATTACCGTACAGACTGGAATGACCAGGAACCCAAAATAACGATACATCTGAACCTCGTGTAATAAGCTGATGACTTAAGAAAAGGATTTCTTGTAAGTAAAATATCACGTCTATCTGATGATGATTGATGCTGTAAAGCCATCAAAGCACACACACACACACACACACACACACACACACACACACACACACACACACACACACACATTCGATGGTAACATTCTGTTTTTTCGTTTATGAAATACTATTATGCCACTACACCTTTCCAGCGGATGATGAAACAGATGACGTGTCATGTTTGTTGTTGTGAGTCAAACCCATCTTACTATTAGCCATTTATATAACTGACAGTGTCAAATAATCGTAACGTCAACTAAGCACACTTTTAATCAAGGAAAGGCATTAAAATTAGCAAAACATAGCTTCGTTTTCCTGTATTTTGGAGAAAAAAAATCTCGAAATATTTCATCGATAGATAAGATCATAATTACCTGAAAAGTAAAACTGCACGTGACGTTTCAGTACTTAGAACACTCATCACTTTCAAATACATGCTGACGAGAAAAAGGACCTATGTTTTACGCATTACTGAATTCCCAGGCTTAAAAAAGAAATTGACAACTGCTATCCAGTCCTTTAGTTCCATTCGAGTGTAACATCTGTATCCACCACAGTTGATGGGACAGACTGGGACAACTACTATAGAAGGCGGAAGCGTCCTAACTGATACCGATGCTACCAGAACAACACGACCGCGGCAACATGATGGGAAACAGCGGGATTCAAACCCACAACGTCTGATCGTAATGTGTCGGGGCCTAACCACTGGGCCAAGCAAACAAGTCCACTTTAACACACTGCCACACATAACCACGATCCAATAAAAGAATGTTCACGTCGTTCTGATTAGGTTCTGTTACTTTCACTTCGGCCGGCCACGAATGATGAGGCAAAGGGAGATAAGAACCCTAAGGGTGTGAAGAATAGAGATGGTATCTAACACTGAAATGACCACCGGAACATCTGATGAACAGCGGATATGACTTTTTTACGGTCGAAGCCTGCTATGCGACTTGCAGCCTCCTGAATGTAGGTTCAGGCTTCTAACTCTCACATTCTCTGAATGTCAGTTCAGGATTGTAACTTTCGGTCTTCTGAACGTAAGTTCGGGATTCTAACTCTCTGTCTTCTCAATGTAAGTTCAGGATTCTAACTCTCGGTCTTCTGAACGTAAGTTCAGGATTCTAACTCTCAGTCTTCTCAATGTAAGTTCGGGATTCTAACTCTCGGTCTTCTCAATGTAAGTTCGGGATTCTAACTCTCTGTCTTCTCAATGTAAGTCAGGATTCTAACTCTCATTCTAACTCTCTGTATTCTCTCAATGTAAGTTCGGGATTCTAACTGTCTTCTCAATGTAAGTTCGGGATTCTAACTCTCTGTCTTCTCAATGTAAGTTCGGGATTCTAACTCTCGGTCTTCTCAATGTAAGTTCGGGATTCTAACTCTCTGTCTTCTCAATGTAAGTGCGGGATTCTAACTCTCAGTCTTCTCAATGTCAGTTCCAGAATTCAACTCGCAATGTAAGTTCGAGATTCAAATTCTTGAATCTTCTACTCACAAGTTCGGTGTCACCATCCGTCATCCTCAAACAGGTCAAAACAAACAAACAAACAACAAAAATCATAAAAGTCTCCAACCTGAAGAAAATGCACTGTCTCCACTTGACAAGTTGTGAAACTGGGTTACACTGCACACAGGGTAGACTGTCGTGACTGCTGTCAACGCCTCGTTCATCGACCAGCAGGCCTTTATCTCCCCACCTTGATAGAGCTGTTGTTTTTCCGTTTACACAGTATGAAGGCTGGGGTAAAGATTAGGATCAGGAGAGTTACCTCTGTGTGTGTGCGTGCGTGTGTGTGTGTGTGTGTGTGTGTGTGTGTGTGTGTTTGTGAGTGAGTGTCAGTGTGTGTGTGTGTGTGTGTGTGTGTGTGTGTGTGTGTGCGTGCGTGCGTGCGTGCGTGCGTGCGTGTGTGTGTGTGTGTGTGTGGGGAACACCGCTTGATTTCAAGTGCAGTGTCAATGCCAAACACCACGGACAGATGGTCTGGTGAGTCCCAAGCGGATATAAAAGTCAGCTTACGCTTCCTGAACAAACAGTTTTGTCGACAAGAAAAAGAACAACAACAACAACAACAACAACAAAAACTCGTCAGTTTCCATAGCTGCCAGTGAACAGATCAACTTCTTCGTGTCAGAGCTGTCCTCCCTCCACCATCGTTCTCCCCCACTCTCTCCTCCCTCTGCTACCCTCTGCTACCCCCCCCCCCCCCCCCCCCCCCCCCTTCCTTCTCCTTACATCTGCATCTAACGTCTGTCAGTGGAAGTGTGATCATCACAGTTCAGCCGACCGCATGTGGACTTTTCAGGGCTGGGCTAGAAGGTGCTGTCGTTACATCATCAGCTAACAGCATGGTCATTACTTTGTTGACCTCCTCAGCTTCTTCTCCCTGAAGTCCATGAGGAGTCTGTGGGACACCACAGTGACGAACAGTTCACCGAGTTCCTCCAGTGCCGTCAGTGGTGCACTAAAGCCTGGGTCCCTGCCAGTTTCCCTCTGTCCACTCTGCAAAGTTGTCAGTTCACTTCTGTCAGTTGCCCTCCGTCTCCCTCCTTCAGCAGTTCCCTGGAGGACTATTTGAGCAAAGCCATTGATTTTGTTTCATGGCCATACTGATGTAGGTTGATTTTTTTTTTCCTGAATGAGGCCAGTAGACATTTGTGCAGTCCTAATGGTTACACTTGCTGCTTGGTGATATGATCGATATATCGGAAGTTTAGTATTTTGTGGTAACGTTTCATTTCCATGTCTTGGGTCCTTCTCTCCAGATCCACTGCAAGAGTCGGCACGGGGGCAGGTAGGCATTACGGAACGTCAACTATGTCTGTTTTGGCAGTGTGTACAATCTCACTACCTATTCGCTAGATTACACAAACAAACACACAAATTAGCTTCCCTGCTATGAATTGTAACCAGACAAAAAAGTATTAAAAGTGTCTGTAGATGTATATGTACACATATGTGTCCACATACATAAGCAGATACGTGTAAGCTCACACAAAACCACAAATCACATACACACACTCATGCACTTCTGCACACACAAACACACACATGCGGGAACACGCACGCGCACACACACATATGAGAGCGCGCGCGCACACACACACACACACACACACACACACACACACACACACACACACACACACGCATACACACATACACACACAAGCGCGCACACGCATGCACGCGCGCGCGCGCGCGCACACACACACACACACACATACACACATACGTATACACGCACATCATGCATACACATATGCACATCATGCACACACATGTGCCCGTCACACACACCATACACACACATGTGCCCGTGCCCACACATCCATACACACACATGTGTACATTCACTACACACACATACAATGAGAAAGAAAAAGGCACAACCAATGTTAGGTAGGTTGGGCTAATGCGTAGATCAGACATCCGCTGAGTCGAAGCCACGAGACCCTCTTCTTCAGTCTCTCATCTTAGTTGTTAATTCATTTATCCATCAGCTTCAATTCATTCGTAGTGTGCTCTCAAAACTTAGCGGATGTGGCGTAGCGTACATGGACTAGTCCACACGCAGTGACACCTCCTTGATGAAACTGAAACTGAAACTGATTAAAAGCTATTCAGAACAGTGACGGAAAAAACAGATCACAGAGGCGGAGAAACGGAAAGTACAGAAAGACAAAAATAATAAATAAATAAATAAATACAGAAATAAAATAAATAAATAATACAGAGTCAAAGTGAATGACCGGACAGGCGGAGTAACAAGCACAGGACTTCCTGAAGGTAGGCACAGAAGATGTTCTGGAAGATAACACACACCCCTCCCCTTACACACACACACACACACACACAGCTCCGATATATCCCGAGGGACAAAACAAGACCGAGATCTTGACATGAAAAATTACTAACGCTCTCCTTTTCAGTCCTTCTGTTCTCACCTGAACAGGGAGAGAAGTGTCTATGGTCGGCCATTGCGTTGGTCGAGGTGGTTAGTGGGACAAGCGCCACGTGGGACGAACAAGGAGCTGGCTCTATCCGCCTTGCTTCAACTGGCTGCGCGGACGGACGGCGCAAAGAGATCCAGGAAGTGCGCAAGTTCTTTAGCTTTCGTAACGACGGAACACCACAAACTCGGACAACAAGAGTTTGGGGGGGGGGGGGGGGGTCTCTACTTCAGTCTGTGAACATGATCATTCCTTCTTTCCAGTCATACTCTAGCGAACGTGGTTTGGAACATTTAGACTATATCTGAATGCTAAAAAAAAAAAAAAAAATTGAGGGGTTCATTCGGGGTTCATTCGTGAGAAGGCAACAACAAAAGTTCTGGGACCCCGATCCCTCTTCCTCCCTCCCCCCCCCCTCCGCCCCCCCCCCCCCCCCCCCCCCCCCCCTCCATCCCCCGACGTCCCCTCAGCCTCCTATCACCGACCCCGTATCACTAAATAAAAACTTCAACAAGTTTAATTCCTTCAACGGGTTTTCAGGAGGCCGGATCGGAAGGGTGGGAGGTGGGAGACGATATGGGGAGGTGGGGGATAAAAGTGAAACACGTCATACCGTCAGGCGATGAGACATTTCCAGACCACCACCACCACCCCCCCCCTCTCTCTCTCTCTCTCTCTCTCTCTCTCTCTCTCTTAGGTCACCTCACTGCTCAGCAGCTTGCCCAGATAGGGCTACAGGTCGCCAGGTTGTTGTTTTCTACAGGGCTTTGAAAGAGCTCCACCCCCTACCGCTACCGTTCTCCCTCCCTCCCCTAATGTCCACACTAACCCCGTTTCTTAAATAATGTGCCCAGCTCTGTCAACTAGCATCATTACTTCCGTCAGAAATGTTTCTCCAGGTCTGTCTTAGATTTGTCGGCAGGATCGCGCGCGCGCGCGCGCGCGCACACACACACACACACACACACACACACACAACATACACACGTGCGTTCACAACACACACAACATACACATGTGCGTTCACAACATTCGCACACACACATACGCAGACACACACACGCACACTTACATACGCGCGCGCGCGCGCGCGCGCACACACACACACACACACACACACACAAATGTTGTACCACACTGAGCGAACACACTTGGCGGAATGATGGGATTTAGCCGAGGACGAATCATTAAATGTTGGTCTGGATCCGTGCAGTAGATCTGGATCCGTTCAGTAACCTCGGTCACCCCCCCCCCCCCCCCCCCCCCCCCCCCCCACCACCACACACACACGAACACAAAAAGCGAAAAAAAAAAAAAACGAATCCAAAATGAAAGTCCTACTGAACACGAACATCCTACTGAACACGAACATTACGAAATTACTATTTAGAACTGATAACTACAGCCTCGAGTAAAAGCAGTGTCAAACGCTCAAAATGGCAGCATCACAGAAACTGGCATCTTGCCCAACACCAGTTTCCCCAGAGTTTTCTCTTCACTTTCCGGAATACAACCATCTTTCACGTTCGGCGGTACAATCATTTTCCTTTTCTTTTTGTTTCAGTTTCCGTTCGCAGTCACCTCATTTTGAAATCAACTTGGATGGATCCGTCCGCCAATTCCTCTCGCTAGAAGCCTTTGCTGTAAGTCTGAGCTTTAGATTTCAGATCAGTGTGAGGGACAGAAAATCTGCTAAGCTCTCTTTGTAGCATTCTTGGCAAGTTTCTCAACAACCATGTTGCCTCGAATGCTGACATGACCGGGAACGTTAGCAAAACCTATGTTGTAACCAACCATCAGACTTCAGAGAAGCAACAAATCCAACCGTTCAGCGTGCTTGAGGTCACGGCCGGCAATGGCCTCCTTGCCCCACAGGAGAAAGGGGTTCAGACAGAAACCGGAAGTAGGCCTGTTTATTTCTTTCTGACCTGGTGATCATTTAAAGTGCAAGACCAACTCTATGAGCTCAGTGTAGATGTACCTGTCCGCGGAATGTGTTCAGAAATCTTCAGGGTACCGCTGAGCAATACGAAGCAGGAGCAACTCCCTCTTCAGATCTCTAAACATTCAGTGAGAGGACTGAAATTTACAGCATAATTCGGCGAGAAATGTCTTGTTCGCCCGAGAGCTGGTGGGGATCTCTCTAGGATGAGAGGCCTAGAACAAAGACATGAATGGGCCATACAAGTGGGCAGAAACGTTGTGACAAAGGAGGCCAGAACAAAGACAGATGAATGGGCCATGGGGGCCATACAGGGAGGCCAGAAACATGTTACAGGTGGGCAGAAACGTTGTGACAAAGGAGGCCAGAACAAAGACATGAATGGGCCATACAGGTGGGCAGAAACGTTGTGACAAAGGAGGCCAGAACAAAGACATGAATGGGCCATACAGGTGGGCAGAAACGTTGTGACAAAGGAGGCCAGAACAAAGACAAATGAATGGGCCATATAGGTGGGCAGAAACTTTGTGACAAAGAGGCCTAGAACAAAGACAAAGACAGATGAATGGGCCATACAGGTGGGCAGAAACTTTGTGACAAAGAGGCCTAGAACAAAGACAGATGAATGGGCCATACAGGTGGGCAGAAACTTTGTGACAAAGAGGCCTAGAACAAAAATGACAGATGAATAGAACAAAGACAGATGAATGGCCATACAGGTGGGCAGAAACTTTGTGTGACAAAGAGGCCTAGAAACTTTGTGACAAAGAGGCCTAGAACAAAGACAAATGAATGGGCCATACAGGTAGGCAGAAACTTTGTGACAAAGAGGCCTAGAACAAAGACAGATGAATGGGCCATACAGGTGGGCAGAAACTCTGTGTGACAAAAGAGGCCTACAACAAAGATAGATGAATGAGCATGCAGGAAGCCAGAAACTTTTGTGACAAAGGAGGCCTACAACAAAGACAGATGAATGAGCCATGCAGGTAGGCAGAAAGTTTGTGACAAAGAGGCCTAGAACAAAGACAAATGAATGGGCCATACAGGTAGGCAGAAACTTTGTGACAAAGAGGCCTAAAACAAAGACAGATGAATGGGCCATACAGGTAGGCAGAAACTTTGTGACAAAGAGGCCTAGAACAAAGACAGATGAATGGGCCATGCAGGCAGGCAGAAAGAAACTTTGTGACAAAGAGGCCCAGACAAAGACAGATGAATGGGCCATACAGGTGAGCAGAAACTCTGCGACAAAAGACGACAATACGATAAAAGAGAAACCGGCGGATTCAGAGAGGTTTTTACCAGCATGTAATTTCCAGATATGGGCTGAACAACGTCTTTTGAAAGAGCCCAGTTAGGATTACAGGGTCCCCGCGGGGACGGGGTGCAGGTGTGCCGACGGTAAGAGGACTTGGGCCGTAAGAGGTGGAGACGGAGGAGGAGGAGGAGGAGGAGGGGGGTGAGGGTGGGGAGGGGGCACAGGGAAAGGGAGTTGCCAGAGCGAACATGAACCAACACAATAATCGTTTGAAAGTAGATTACCCCGTCGCATGTCACACTAGGGAGATACAACATCATGTGCGGATCGGTTCCCGATGGCAATTGACTTGAATGGAACAAGTTGCCTCAGGAGGTTGTGACGGCAGAGTCACCGGACTGCTTCAAGTCCTGGCTGGCCTCCCATCTTTAGAACCTGAAACAATCACCCCTCCCCCTTCCCCACCACCCCCAACCCCCTTCCCCCTTACCCCCCTGCTGACCACTATTCCCTACAATCCCCCTCCCCCCCCCCCCCCCCCCTGCCATCCTCCAGTCACTTTTCTACTCCTGCCCCCCCCCCCCCCCCCCCCCCCCCTACTTATTCACCATCACCCCACCCCCTCACTTTTTTTTTAAAAACCCTCACAACAGCGCAATCTTCGGCAATCTCCCCAAACTACGACAGAACCATCAGCAAAATGATGCTGGTCGTACAAAGGAAGAAGAAGAAAAAAGACTTGTGTCGTCTGCTTACCAACAAGGAAAAGTGAGGTAGCATCCCTTGTGCATCACGTGGTATCTGAAAACGCGGCTTGACTGAGAGAAGTACGCTGATGTTTGATCATGACCCAGTTACATCAAAAGAGACATGAAAGCAAGTGGTCCAAAACTGGAGCCAAAAAGCAGCTTCAAGGATCTGGGAGCAGTTTGCGACAGATGAAGGTTCC
>JADBJO010001148.1:162500-187500 GCA_016801955.1 Conus betulinus | reverse complement strand
CCCATTTGCTGCTAGATGGACAAAGATGATCAGGATCACCCATTTGCTGCTAGATGGACAAAGATGGTTTTCACGCTGAAAAACTCCAGGTACCATTTGCTGCTAGATGGACAAGTGGTGTGAAAACTGATGAATGTCAGCTCTACAGGCTAACTGTACCTGCTGGACCACAGGGCCCTCACCATTGTTTTCTCAACAGACAGGGTACAACAGAACAGTTCACTCCATATGCTTTTCAATGCCTGTTAACTAGTACCAAAAACACGGTTCTGATGAGAAAAGAAAAATTGTCTGCCTGGCATGAAAATGGCCGCCATTCATTATTCTGACCTCTTGGCATCAAAAATACTGTCTGTATTAGTGAACAAACACAACATTTTTCCATCAGCTGACAACTAGAACGAAGTATGAAATGCCACTGCATCCATTAACTGGAAGCCCAAAACATGAACATCTCTTTTAAACTGCCTGACCTACACAATGCAAGGCTGATGGGAACAGCTGCCTCGCTGTCACCTGCACACAGCTTGTAACACAATTAACTCTGCTTCCTTTTCTCTTTTCTTTCTTTCTTTCTGTCTGCGTATGCAGGCTGATACTCCTGCGGACACTGCCTATATAGACAGGCAGTGGAGTTTTGTGTGTGACTTTTTTTCGTCCTGCCATTAAGGCAGTCATACTCCCATCTTCGGGGAAGGTGCACGCTATGTGAAAAGTGTTCTCCATACCAATGGCCAAACTGGTTTTCTCTTCCAAAAGTTGGTGATTGGATTTTTACATGTGTGCAAGATATTGTGTGTGCGTTCACACATGGAACCTTGGTTTAGAGTCTCATTCAAAGGACTGTATGGGGATGGAGTCAGAACCAACGTTAACTCTGAGGGAAAAATCCCCCTATATACCGAAATTTTGAACCCGCAACCCCCCAGGGTCACAAGTCCGGCGCTCTACCAACTGAGCTATTCCAGCCCCCACTGTGCTTCCAATTTGCAGTTTTCTCGGTCTAAACATTAATCTAGTTTAAGCGATTATTTTAGGACCTTTGTTGAAACCTCACTAGCGACAACAACAAGAAGAAGAAAACGCCAAAACCAAGATCTGAAAAGTGGTCTGTCCACATTCAAAACACCTCAGCACGCAAACCTGTGAGGCCAGAAGTGTATAAAAGTGCTGATCTGTCTACCCTCACATCAGGTTCTTTAAAACTGCACGACACCTCTGAGCCATTCATCTCACTGCCAGAGCAGATCTCTGGTCACTGGTCCCTGGGACTTCTCTACTGCTTTTAACCAGAAGAAAAATGAAACAAAAGAAATGTCCATCATGATAAAATTGCTAATATGAACAATAAAAGGATTCAAACATTCTGACGGATTCTCCCAAGGCACAGTAAAGATCATCCATTCAGCGTCCTTTGAAAATTAAAAACAAAACAAGTCCTTTCAAAACTAAAAGCAAACAAAAACTGAATGCTAAAAGATGTCAACCTGGATAGGTGAAACTTTAAAAAATTCAGCAAAAATTCAGAGTTATTTTTAGAAAAAAAAAACAAACAAACATGTCAAACACAAAATCAAATTTTTAAATTCTGCAATTGTACAAAGCGGCTGTGTTTTTAAGTTTTTTTTTTTTTTTTTTTTCAAATTGGTGTTACCAACGAAAACACTTGCAGCAGGTGTTCAAATCTGTGCGTTTGTGTTTCATATCATTCACAGCCCATCCAACCAGGGTGGGGAGCGGGGATGGGTGGGGGGTGGGGGTGGGAACGGGGGCTTTATCAGAATGTTGTTTAGAAGGTGGTGAGCACATAACCTACAGGCTACCCTGACAGAACTTTTGGCACTGTATGTTATCCCTATGAAACACTGATCGCCACAGAGTCACAAGTGTCACTGGATGGCAGGTGATGAACGATACCCTGCACCCAGGCTAGCAGCAGGAGACTGAAGTCAACACGACGGGCAGGAAAACTGTCTGTGCTTTCTGTCACACCTTTCACACATGCACATTTAAAATGGTGGTCGGAGGGTTTGGCACCCAGGAACTGACTAGAATGTCAGGTAATGTGCAAGTCAGCTCTTTCAAGTGTCATCCACGTGTTCTCCACATGGTCTCCTGGAAAAGACTTAGCTTGTGCCAGACCTAAATATTAACCCAATACCTTAGTAAAGCCTTCAATGTCTGGCTCACATGGTCTGTGCCACTAATAAAAATGTGTGTGTGGGGGGGTACGTGACCATGCATGTATGCATGTGTGTGCATGTGCATATAAATATGTGCCATGTGTACATGCAAGTGCATGCTTTCACACATGCATGTGTTCATGTACCTATATCCACAGTGCATATGTAAGTTCACATGAACACCTGCACATCCGAGTGTGACAGCAGTATATGTGGGGACTGGCAATTCAGAAGATGACAATTTACTTAATTATAAACAACTCTTTTTTTAAATTACAAAATGGCATAAGAACTGAAACAAAAAAACAAGTATATCAAAGGTTGACATGACCTGTTCTGACGTACAGATTCATTTGTTGGTTCCTTTAGTTTCAACTCTTGCACACAATGGCTTCACTGCTGAGCAGATGTGATGTACAGCATACATACATTTGCAAGTCTGCACACCACTTCATCTCCACGTCCTTGATCAAACAGGAGCTGTAGGTGATGCACACTGCTACACAACACAGCAAGGACTGACTACTTTGTAGAACACCCAGGCTGGTGGTTAAGACACATCACTCTACCAAAACTCTTCTCATAATAATGCATCTCCCTCCGGTGTTTTCTGGAACACCTGCTGACTAACCCTGCTGCTGATTCCTGGCTGGTTTTCCACTTCACTGAAGGGTGAAGATCGTAATAGGCAAATCACAGCGCTAAGCCTTAGGCTGGAAGCGGTTACCTGAAATCTGGGAGTGGAAGACAACAGCTGAAGCAGCACCTTCGCATGCACTCTGTTCCTCACTGGAGCCATTCAACCCAACACCAACACACTGATTGCAGGCAGAGAACCCAAACACCATCTTTACATTCATAACAGGGAGAAAAAACCAAACATTACCAAAATGATAAAAGCTGAAGAAAAGGCTCGCACACATACGTACACGCACACTCGCACACACACACACACACACACCCCCCACCACCACTACCACCAAAACAGTGATAACAGGAATTAAAAAAAACCAAACAACCTTTTTTTTTCCAAACATCATAGAGCAACAGTCATACCATTGTCAGCTCTAAACAATAGTCAATACATAAAGTTCAATTCATAACAATACTCATGCAACACTCAACTTGGAATAACAGGCATTACAAAGCTGAACTCACAACAACAACAGTCACACAAAGCCATTGTATTCCAACAACTCTCCACAATGTAAAAGCACAAAAGAAGAGAAACGAAAGGCACACACTGATGGATGTGTTATGTCTTGAACATCAAAGAAATGCCCAAACCAGAATATATGTTGTTCAATGAAAATGCTGCTGACTCCTGTTTTTTCAATACAACGACGTCACATCAAACACATTAAAAACAAGGGGAACAGTAAGAAAATGATCAAGTTTATTTTCATTACGGTCAAACTGAAAGCAACTTTTCATTGAAAAAACAACCATCCCTTTTTTCTTCCAAGTTTCAAGTGTAGAAAAAGATCAACAACCAATGCAAACCCTGATTGTTTATCCTACAACTGCTGTTTGGTACTTTTCATCAAGAATGAGTGTATTTTTTCAACAGAGGATTTGTAGAAATCTTCCAAATTTTTTTTTAAAGTGGGAGGCAGGGTAGGGTGGGGTGGGGGGTGGTATGGGGGGTATGAGGTGGAGTAGCGTGAGGGTGGGGGGGGGGAGGGTAGGGAGGCTAGGGTGGGTTGGGGGACGGTGGATTGGGTGGTGGGGGAAGTGGGAATGAGGAGTGAGGGGGGGGAGAGGGTAGGGTTCAGGGGAGGCTAGGGTGTGTTGGAGGGATGGTGGAATGGGAGGTGGGAAGGAGTGGGGGGGGGGGGGGGGGGTCCATTTTCCAAATATCTATAAAAGCTTTGGGGAAATTGGGGGGAGTGGTGGGGGTGGGAGCTGTTTTCCATCTGCCACCACACAGCAGAGAGCAGAGGGATACTTGACCATGTAGCAACTAAAGCTAAAAACAGGTTCTTCCGACACAAATCACCTCAAAACCCCCCTTTCACCTGCAAACTTCAGCACAAACTTATGCCTCTTGTCCTCCCCCCCCCCCCCCCCCCACCCTCCCCTTATTTTTCAGACTTGGAGTCGCCATTATTGTTCCTACATATTGGGATCTTGATGAAAGAGACACAAGCAGATGCAATTTCAAGCTACAACGTTTATAAGAGTTGTCTTTCTTTGGTCAAAGGACACCACCTTGGTTTAACTTTGCAAATGTAATCACCACTCAAAAACTTCATCTCATGATTTCTTTTTCTCTGACATTTTCTTTCCCTTTCATTTTTTTTTTTTTAGTCTGTCTTACTTGTCATATTTTTGCCATACATGTGTACAAAATATGACGATGTCGTTATCTAGGTAGACGGGTCTGCACATAAACCCCCCCCCCACTTTACAATGGATACAAAGATCCCGAACTGAAACCGGTCAGAGCAGATGGATTATTAAAACAAGAAGAAAGGAAAACACAATGGACATCACCAGACCTATGCATGGTTAACACACCTCTGGTCATCTTTGAAACCCTGCACACATTCATATTCCAGTCTGCGCAGTGTGCAAGCAGTTTGACCAGTCAAGCTCTGGGTTTGTTCGTGTGACTGTATGTGCATGATTACATGAAAGAAAATGTACACAAATGCCCATGAACAGTATGATTTACTGCTCTGAAGGAACACGCCATGCCTAACGCATGGCTGTACACACATGTATAGTTGCAAGAAAGTATGCGCACTCAGACTCACATCTCCACCTAAAAAAGAAGGGGGGGGGGGGTGCTAAATAACACCTATATCCTTGAGTGATTTGTGTACAGAGTTCAGTTGAAATGCATTTCAAACCATGAACCCAAATGCGCTTGTTTGCACACCCACCCACATAGAAGTACAAAAGTTAAGTTATCTCTCATAAATGCAAATTGACTTTACATCATTTGGTCAGTGTTGTTATGTAAATACAAACATTACACACATGTGAATTCTCTCTACCACCTTGATTCACTCCACTCTCTTCCCCATTTCTCCACTCTTTATTTACCTTTAGGTTCAATGTGTCGAAACAGCAACAGCAACACAAACTCAATATGTCTTGATGATGCAGACATTACACGATGAGCAGGTCTGTGTCTGTAGATGTGTGTGAAACCAACCATTTCCAAGAGGCAGTGAACTTCAACCATGTTTCCAAAGTTGTAGATTCCAATAGCCAGGGCCCAGGATGTCAGAACAATGCCAGATATCAGACCCATCATCAGACTATGACCACACTGACATGGTTTGTCCAATCCCAGAGACAATGACACGACACTGGATGGCACACATTTTGCGTCCCACATGGTCATGGCTGTAGTACACAAGTCAGTCTCTCACACTGTTCTACTTTTACTGTGCTGCAAGTCCTCTGTGGTTCATACCTTTCCTGCTCTATCTTCCCAGACTTTTGGGCACAGTGTCAACAGTGGGAGAAAATTTCAAAATACCTAGTGAAAAAAAAACTTTTGAGATGCTATAAATGTTGGCTGCAGTTAAAGGAGAACCCTAGGAGAGGCGAAAATTCATCATCAAACCTGACTAGTATTTGAACAGTATTGCAGCTATGGATGTGAATGACGTCGTACACTTCAGTGCCAACTCCTAACACTGGAGAGACATAGCATGACATATTCTATAGAGCACAACGCTAACTCATCACTGGCTGTGGGGGCCAGCCCCTCCATCCTCAGGAGTCCAGAACTTGCAGCTTCAGACAGCAAGCAGTTTATGGAGTATTCCACCGTTCTGAGAACAGAATCCAGGCCCAACAGTCACCAACTTTCTCACACCTGCTGAAGGTTTACCCCTCCTACCCTTGCCCCCGTCATCTCAAAGCAAAATGTCTCTCAAAGCTGCTACTCCTCTCAGCCCACACCCCAGTATGGGAAGAGCCTGGGACTTCAGTCTTCCTTCAGCTGGTCACACCTGGAACTGGTCCTCATCACCTGGCATGGCAGCAGTAACAATGATTCTGGAGTCGGCTACCGTTCAACATCATCACTTGCACGCTCATCCACAGACATGCACATGTCCCCACTGTCAACAGCACAGCATCAGGTTCAAACAAACAAAACAAGCGCAGCTTTGTCCTTTCACAAGACCAGTCTCTTTCGAATCACGAAACAAGAAGATATCCATCAACAGCTACACAAACAAAACACTAATTCTTCATATAAAGTATCTGTGTTCACACAGTGGACATCATATGAGCAGATATAAAAACAATACAATTACAACATCTGGTTATGTGAACCCCTGCTAAATAATAACTCCATGGTTTTATTACCGGACCAGCCACACATTCCACCACTAAACAACGTTGACATCAGCTTAACAACCAAGAGCAAAACGGTGTCAACACATTCAAATCCAAATCCAGGGTTCATACAGATCTCTTCAGGCAAAATTTCAGACAAATCAGACAAACATTCCGGGCCTGCTTGAACACTTTCCATTCCATTTTGTTAGGCAGACTTGAGACATGGGGAGTTTCTGTATCATCAGGTACAAGAGGAAGTCCACACTATCATCAGTGGGTCAGTCAGCAGTTAGCATCCTGAGGTCACTCTGACACCTGGCTACTCCATGAAGACCTTGCTGCTTGATCAAAAGCCTGATCATCTTGGACTGTCTTCAACCAACCATCATCCACTTGTAGCACTGAGTCAGCCACAAACATTGGGCCAAAGAGGGCTAGAAAATTGTGTTAGCCACAAACGTTTGCGAAAAAAAGAAAGGCTAGCACACTGGTCAAGGCTCGTAAAGAATTTGACGTATATGACGAGAAAAGCATTTTATTTTTTCATAACAAAAACATCTTATCACTGAGTCGTGTTTTTAATCAATCATCTAAAACAGGGAACTCTGTCAGTTTGATCTCTGCTACAGTTGTTTTCTGGGAAATCATGTCCCCATTATTTGTAGCTTTGTCACAGGAGGCCCCTATCCAGACAACAGTTTCACAGGCCCCCTATTACACAGTAGTTCCCATTTGCAAAAGTTTACAATTTTTCCAGACCCTCTGAATATTTTCATACTTTTTATCCCCAAAGTGAAAATGGTCTCCAAGTTTCTGTCAAAAGATTTCTGGCCTTCCAAAAAACTGTATGCACCCTTAAAATGAAATCTTGAAGGGAAAAAAGTGACAAAAACATCAAACAAAACAAGCAAAATATGAGAAAAATAAAATATCACCACACACACCCAAACAGCCACCCCCTATTTCCCCCCCCCCCCCCCCCCCCCCCCCCCCCCCCCCCCCCCCCCCCCAAACAAACACACAGACACACACACACTTCGCTTGACAACTCAAGGGAGCAGAGAGACCTAATCCTTGTTGCTCTTGACAACACGCGTGTAGTTGTGACGCCAGCTTTCTCATAGGTCCTCTTGATGCGGCAGAGACGCTTGTGGTAGGACTGGGCCGTGGAGTTGACGATGGACAGCACAAAGTAGATGACCATAACCAACACCACCTTCTCAAACACCCATGACAGCAGACTACCTCCCTGTAGGATAAAGCACAGCAACATGAGGACATCTATCAACATCTGCTTCACACGACGCTCTATTACAGTCTCATGCCACAAAATCATCAACTCTGCCCTAGAGGCAATACTGAAGACATCACTCTTCTTCTTCTTCTTGCTTGCTTTTTGTGCCCCCCCCCCCCCCCCTCCCCCCCCCCCCCCCCCCCCCCCCCCCCCCCCCCCCCCCCCCCCCCCCCCCCCCCCCCCCCCCCCCCCCTACCCTACCAGAGGCATTATCCTGGCACCACTCTGTCACGGTATAAGCTCATAAGTATTCCACCCACATCATTACAGAATGACGAACACTAAAACGTAAGCCTACTTCGACACTATCGCCTAGCAACACCCATAGTAACGCCACTACAGCAAGAAACTGCTCAAGAGTCAAAAAACGGACGGAGGCAAGAGGGCGGCAAGAAAGAGCAAGCCCTACACAGTCTAGCTGCAGAGGCGGATCTGTAGAGCATCTTCTGAGAAGAAGAAGGGACAACGCATTGCTGCAGAGAATCAGTTCCGTAGCCTGGGATCAAGCGAGGACAGCCAGACGACAGGGACTGGGCCTGGTGGACCACAGACGACGGGCTGAGGGTCGGCACCATAACTGGCGTCTAGAGAAGGCCAACAGACAGGCTGGAGGCTGGTGCACCACCACTGGGGACTGGTGTGGGCCAGAGCTTGACACCACAGAGGTTCTGCAACCTTTTCTGGGAGCTTGCCTGAGGTGGGCAGCATTTAGATCGTTAGCGCGAGTCTATTAAATAATTTGTCGGCGTTTTGAAGTAACCATTTTTATGACCAGTATTGCTGCATTTGATTAGCATATTCCCTGTTACTAATATTCTATGTGTTTAGCAATACATGAATCATTACCTACGTAGTTTGTTTATCGGAAGCTCATATTATTTCAAGCGGAGGATGTGCAATCAGTTTTACGCTCAACATTCTGGATCGTGACGGTGCATGTCTACCGCTCGGACATGTCGACATGTCATCAGCATGTTCGATCAACCTCATCTTCACATCAATGTAATGTACTAATCCATGATTATTTTCCCAACAGGTGATGATATTTGTGTGAATATCTGGGAGAATGGATTGGATTCATTATCAATTGAGCAGTATTGAAAAGGGCATAGATCTGTCTAACTTTTACCTGTGTTATCCTAGCCCGATGAAATCCTGTTTTGTAATTAACCTTTTCGCGACACGCTGTGCAACAGTGACGGCAAACTCTGTCGACCCGTTCACGACGAGCCGTGCACTGGTGACGGCAGTACTGCTGTACTGCCTGGACGTGCCGTGCCTCCGTGACGGCACAATTATAAAAAAAAATCCCATGCTCTCTCATCTACCGTCTAGGGGATGCAGCGCCATAAATATTTAGAACAGGGTTTCTAGCCACTGGGAGGGTAAGTTTACATGCACTAGCGATGACCTTTGTGACCTTAGAGTAGTCCGAACAAAGAGACCCGTCTGGCACTGGAAGGCACATGTGGAATTTCCTGCTTCACGAATATATCAGGCAGAAGGAGAATGACATGTGGTTTTTAGAACTGGTTCAGTAAAGTAGTTCAGAAAATGTGGGGGTGAAGGTGTACAAGTTTATCGAAAAGAATCTGAGCTTCATTTTTATTTGCTATGTGTATTTAATAGTTTTATAAGTCGTATCATTTGAAGCAAAAACAGTGAAAAGTGTGTACTGTATGCAATGATTTAAATGCCTTAAAAAAAAAAGTATTCACTTGGATTACACATACTGAATACCTCAGGCTTTCTCTCTGCATCTGTTCAAAGTAAGAGCGAAGTTTTTATGCCCCTTTTCTTCCTCATTTGCTGTTGTCATACTAACCAAACGTAAACAAGATTGTGTTCTCCTAAATTCTACTTAATGTTGTTTCTGTAACAAAAGCATTGCTATTTTACCACAAATGTATTTTAATTCTATGCTCATTACAAAGTTCGCGCTTTATCCTTTCTGTTGATATATAACAATTGCTTGTTAGGTTTATATTAGGAGACGTAAAATAAAATTAAAAAGTGCGAAAATGGCGCGTCTGCAACGGTTGTAAGCACGTGCGGTGCACGCGCATGCAGGGAAGTGACGTTGCTCTGCCGCACTCGCCTGGAAAGTATTAAGCGATCAAATCACTTTAGAGAACAAGGAATAAGATCTTTATGATTGATCGATAAAGCAAACTAGATTGTAGTAAATGGTAAAGCAAGTGTGAATCTATTAGACCTTTTCTTTATTAATCATCATCGATAGATTAAAGACTTCAAGATTTTGTACAGGAAAGGGGTAAGGATAGTGTAATTGTAAAGGGGCTGGATGGGGGTGTGTGCAAGGAGTCCACAAGCAGAGAGAGAGACCAGACGACTTAAAAACTGTCCCTCTGTCTGCAGGTTTTCCTTTCTTTTCTTTTCTTTTCTTTTCACTTCTTCTCAACGGTATCAACGCATTTGACGCCCATCATCGTTTTGAAGATCATCCACCACATCTACGAAGACATCAAGACAGCAACATCGTCGACAAGATCTCTACGTTAACTGATAAGTACTAAAGACCATGATAGTAAAGGAACTCATCTGTAATCACCTCCGCCGCTCAGAACAGAACTTTCTTTGAATCTCCATCGTCAAACATTTTTTTTTTTTTTTTTTGTTTTGTTTTCCATTATTCGTCGTCCTTTAGTTGTACATTCGTTAGATTATAATCTTTTATTTGAAAAGGATCAATTCGTGTGACTGATAGCAAGAATCGGGTGAATCTTACCATCACCACCACCATCACCACTAGGGCACAGTGACAACTCATACACAGTCACATCCAGGTTTGTCTTGTTGCAGCACCAGTATTGCAATCAAGAAGCACTCAATAGTAAGTGGTCATAAGACAGCCTGCCAAAGGACACACTGCACTGGGGTCATTAGATGGCCTGCCAAAGGAGAAAGTGCACTGGAGGCAAGTCCCTTCAGTCGTGTTCAGTGCTGCCTTTTCTCAACCAGAATACACAGGACATCACCTGTGAACATACCATCTGACACTGCTTCATTGTTGAACCCACACGAGTGACCATCCCCCTCTGGAGGGAGCCACTAAGTCCAATCAATGGAAGTTCCCATGAGCTTGAAAAGGCCCATAATTTGGGGGCAGATCTAACCAAGGTCATGGACATGGTCATCAAACACTGAGGTCACTGCCCAGTAGGGCATGAAGGGCCAGAGAGTTTGTCATTTCCTTTCATGATGATCAGTGAGGATGTGGAGGATGAGGATGATGCTGGAGTCCCACATTTTTCCTGCAGCACCCTTAAAAGCATGTACTGTGTTTCACACAGGGTGCAGGTACAGACAGGGCATTCCAGTAAAACATCAAGGGACATAACTGCTCCTGGCAGATGCCATTGTGTAACAGCCACTGGATGTGACATGAAGAACCTCTATGGGAGTGTTCCCTTGGATGTACCAGCCCACATTTCACTGGCGAAAAAACGCCACTGTCAAGCAACTGCTGTGTGCATCCCACAGCCCCACTTGTTGCTCTTCCGCCCCAAGGTGAAGACAATACAACTCCAGACATGGCCCAACTTTCACCATGAGGTCTTATGTGCTCTCTGAAAAGAACCCCAGGTTAGTCTTTCCTGCAGTCAACAGGACTTTCCCTGCGGTCAGTGGGTCTTTCCTCACCATCACAGAGCCTTTCCCCAGAGTCGGCCAAAAGGCAGAAAGAAAAGACACCTGAAGGCACATCAGTCTGTTGGCAGGGTGCTCAGATTATCACATCAGTGCATCACCACTGATTTAACAGACATGAAATTTGGTTTAAAATCTGACTGACCCTAAAGGAAAATTTCAGTCTCTTTCATTTCAGGTGAAGTGCACCCATAAGCACACACACACACACATACACACACACATATGGATCATTGCATACTCTTCCATACATTGTCTCGGATGTTAATGCAGCTTCTGTGACCAGCACATAATGTAGATGCAAGAGCCAGTCACCATATGCATGGCAGGGTAAGGATGAAGCTTGAATGTGCAAATCACAAAGCTGAGTTGAATGGCAAAGGTACGGTTGTCCATAGAAAGTGAGAGGGAGGCAGTGAAAGAAACATGAGAGCAGTCATTATATACTTTTCAGAAGAATAAATGCATGCAAGTGAGTGACTTTTCTCCCTCAGGACCCAAACAGCATGGGCAACAAGTTGCCATGACTCACCGACTCCGTACTGCCAGTGCCTGGCTTGTGATGCAGCTTCTTCTTCTGCTTGGCCAGCCACTCCCTGAACGGAGTCTGCATGGAGGGGCCTATGGACGGTATGGACCTGAAAACCACACAAGACACCTTCAGTCTCCCCCTGCATGGCTCTCTGTCTCCATTCTCTATACACTGGTTTCAGTCTCACAGACATAGGGTCAGTGAATCTCTGAGATGTTCACTGTCTAGAGCACATCAATACAAAAGGCACAGTCCAACTCTCCCCTTCTGTCGCCTTGACCTTCCCTAAGCTCAATCCAGTGACCACTGGGTGGACACAGCAAGTGTTCAAGCCATAAAGATCTGACCATACCAGCAGCTGGAACTCACAGCATCAACTCTACAACTAACACTCTCACCACTTGTTGTAGGCCTCTCAACACACAATACTGTGGGCTGTGTCATATGGTCATCTTGCAGGTATGCAAGAAAACCCCTCACTATTTTCTGTTTCCATCATGTTTATGTTTATACTGTTCCTTGGTAGTTCACATTTCCTGTAATCATCATTTTCCTTGATCTGATATGATCTGATGCTCTGATGAATCAAATGTACTTCCACAATGTTTGGTTGGTTTATTGTTCATGCCATCAAGCAAAAAAAAACAAAGTGAGTATGAAACCAAATTTTCCCTGCCCCCATCATTCCACCCACCCACCCACCCATAATAACATCCAGAACTGGTCATAGTGCTCTTTTCATTTCATCAACATCCCCCATCCATAATACACACTACTGGTTACAATAATACTGCTAACAGGATAGGGAACTCTCCATGGAGAATGATGCCCTACACACTGGCCAGAGTCCAGGGGGGCTGTCAACTGATCCAACAGCAAGGCTTCTCAATTCACCCATACTTCTCAGCTGGACTAGTGTCATTCAGTACTCTAGGGCTTACCAGCAGAACAAATTTCACAGCTCCAGCAATTTCTACACAGCACAGCACGACTCAGCCTTTAGTAAAGAAAACAAGAATATACCACACCACTGTCAAGGGAACTTCAGTGACTGTCTGATAAGTTTCACTGTCAATCCAAACTAGCCTCTCTGGCCTTGCTTTTCCCTGAAGGCTCTCCTTCACCACACCTGTCCTCTACACTCTGCCCACACCAGTCATCACATACTTCCCACTCTCCAGTCAGAAACTCGTGAAGATATCAAAGTGAAATTCAAAATAATTCGGCAACATTCCTTCCATTTGGAACTCACTGCCTCTCACCTTATGAAACATGCCCAACTCATCTGTTTTCAAAGCACAGTTAAAGACTTGTCTTTTCAGCCAAGCATTTTGAACGATGCTTTCCCCACATTGTATGTTCACAGTAAGTTCTGTAGTAAGACAGTTGTTATATCTGAATGAAGGAAGGTATGTTTTGAAGCACAAGGAGTAGTTTTCAACTAAAATCGCACCACACACACACATCATTTTTTTCTTTTTTGAATTATCATCATCACTATCATATTATTATTTTCCTCTTCTTCTGAAAAAAAGAAAAATCCTGCTGTAACCATATATTTTGTTTCAGTGAAAACAGTGGATCAGCTGAAAGTTCCCCACCCTGTTCTAAGTTGCTGGTCATGTGCAAGCACCATCTTCCATACTGTCAGGTGCAGGAACCTAGCTCTTAACAAACCTGGCAAACGATTCACAGCAAAATCAACACTCCAGGAGAACAGAATTCTTGATTGGCAGTCTTTTCTTTCCTTAACCAAAAAAAAAAAAAAAAAGTTGAAAAAAAAGGCAGAAAGAAAAATTATATAAGCATTCAAATCAGAATATTCAGGTACATTAAACACATGTTCACACATCTGCATATAAATAACAACATGCACACACATGCCTGCCAGTGAAAACTTACCCCATCCACTGTATGACTTTTTCTACATGGTGTACGCTGAACAAAAATATCACAAACAGTTTCTGCAACAGAGAAAAGACAGAAATAACTCTAGAATTCTACATGAGTGAAACATGTGAACACACCTGCATGATTGACATATGTATGTGCAGCAAAACCATTTAACATACCTGATGGAAACAAGGGAAGAGAAGCAAATGGCACACACACACACACACACACACACACACACACACACACACGCGCGCACGCGCACACACACACACACACACACACACACACACAGAGCATTTTGTGTGTGTGTGTGTGTGTGTGTGTGTGTGTGTGTGTGTGTGTGTGTGTGTGTGTGTGTGTGCGCGCACGCGCCTGTGTGTGTGTGTGTGTGTGTGTGTGTGTGTGTGTGTGTGTGTGTGTGTGTGTGTGTTTCATGTGTGTGTATGTGCGCATGTGCATGTATAAATAAAACACAAACAAGAGTGTGGTCTAGGTAATAATGAGGCATGAGCACTTGGAGCCTTGCAAGATATCTTACCAATGTTTTTACAAAGTCAGAACAAATCCAAGACCAAAACACCATCATGATTTTCTGGTATATCATATTCATGTACATGCGAAAGATGACTATGAACATATGGGCACAAATGCACAAACACCCAGTGCTATGTTTAACACACATTCCTGCACTCACAATCGTTACATACCACTATATGCACCTTTCCACAGCTGTGCACACACACACACACACCTGGTATCCGTATGAACCTATACTGACTGACTGTCTCTGCCCCCCCCCCCCCCCCCCCCCACACCACACTGACCTGTATGTGCATTTTGATGATGGCCTTGCCAATCAGCGTGGCCCCAAAGAAGGTCCAGAAAGGAATGAGGAAGTGACCACAGGTGATGCCCGCCAGGTCAAACAGGGGATTGGGGATCTGCACACCAACAACAGTCACAGCATTCACTTCTGACGTTATACCACAATTCCCTCTTGTCCACTAACCTGCAAGAGGGATCCTATATTTTGTTATTGATACATGTTATTTGGGAAATTCTAATCACTAAGACACAGCAGTGGGCATCATCTGTGAAAGAGAAAATGGCTGGCATTTACAAAAATTGTTCACCTACACACATTCCCCCTCCCCCCCCCTTTTTTTTTTTCTTTCTTTCTTTTCCTTTCAGACTACTGTTAAGGGTGGCAGTGACTGACTGATTGACAGCCGCCCACTGAAGTTGAACACGACTATGTACAATTTAGCATCCCCAGCACAGCTGAACCGATGACAACAGTGCAGAAGGCAGTGCAGACAGTATGGGGTGCGTTTGTAATCACTTCAAACTTCAAGGGCAGTGTGTGACGTGACCAAAAAGTAGAGAATCAGCATCAATGTTACCAGTGGACTGAGGATTTTCAGGAAGCAGAAGTGTGACCACACTGGTCTGTTATGAACATCAAGAAAACACAAATGGTGCCACTGGGGGGTGCAGGCTTTTTTTTTTTTTTTTATTTCTACGGCATTCATATCTTAAGTTTGTCTGGTGCTCCACAAAATTAAGTTGGTGGTTACAAACAGGTTTGTTGTTGAAAAAAAAAAGTGGTTGTTGAAATTTTACTCAACTGTATTCACACACACACACACACACACACACACACACACACACACACACACACACACACACACACACACACACACACTCCTTGAAAATTTACTCTTATTAATAAACACACACACAGACAAACGCACACAACAAAAAGCAGCACAATCCTTCATATTACACAGGCAAGGACACTTTCTCAGCATCTTGTTATTCTACTCTTGCAAGTTTCATACAACTGTTTTAATCAAAATTCCAGGGACTTTAGACACAAGATTTTTTCAGACCTGTATCAACACTGTGTCAGTGAATGAATGCTATATTAGTCATTGTTGACCTAATAGTAATCAGCAATACACCACACAACTGTTTTCTTACACGTTTAGCTGAAAAAAACAGTGAGAATTCTTACGCACAAATGTGCGTCTCTGACACATGAACTTTCCATCTGACGCACTGGAATTCAGGCCAGTGCATCACAAAAAAAAAAAAAACTTACCAAAATTTACCGTGACGCACTGATTATCTCCTGCATGCATTGCAACTCTGAGCAGCGCATGACGCAAAAAGGCTTTCATCTTATCCGCCACGATTAAAGTTAAAAATGTAAATTTCTTCGAAGTTTTAGAACATTCTGAATGGATGAACATTTCCCCTTTGAGAACTCCTCTACTGAAAACCAACAAGTGTCATCAAAATAGACTAGGCCTATCCAGTCTATGATTGGACCACAAGATCATGTGATTCAGCTAAGTGGGAAAAGCATGGAAAACCGTATGAATTTTGTTTTTCAGAATCAAAATCTGAAAGTTCAGCTGTGGCTAGCGGGTGATAATCCAGCGAATGGAACAAAAGTCTAACGATCTATGCAACATGACCATTTCGGATAATTAAAATGGCTTTGTTCTGGATGTACGAATGTGTTGCTCACAGAGTAAGAATGGCCAGTCTACAGTTTTGTCATAGGTTCCACCGGGCTTCAAATGATTATTGCATGGCAACTGGAATTTGGTCATACAATAAAATATACCAACATTCAAGGAAATGACTCGCACAGTGGAAATTCTGTGATGATAATCAAAGAGGACATGCCACAAATCAAGTTTCATTGTTAAAATCCTGAGAGTGTACGTGCTCACATTTACTCATGTTGGATGATAACACTTTAAAAAACATAGGAACACAAATATGAATAGATAATGTTTAGCACTGTCTAAAATACTTTATTAACTTTATAACAAACATCTCTTTTCTAATGTACTTCTATCTCTTTCTCTGTGCATTTATGTGCGTGAGCTTGTGAGAACACACTCGTGTGTGTGTGTGTGTGTGTGTGTGTGTGTGTGTGTGTGTGTGTGTGTGTGTGTGATTCATTTAACGTCTTTCCACTAATCGCGATATTAGATAAGTGTGTGTGTGTTGTGTGTGCGTGTATGTGTGTGTGTGTGTGTGTGTGTGTGTGTGTGTGTGTGTGTTTTTCACTACATTTTCTAGTAGTTATTAATGGTGACCCCCTAATTATTTTTGTGACCCCCTGAAAATTTGGAAGCGAATTTTTGTATCGAGTCTGACCCTCTAATTCTTAGTAAATAATTATCACTGAAAATATAGTAGTACTTGAAGGGAAGTGCTTTTTTCTTTCTTTTTTTTTTTTTGTCTAAAGGGATTCATGAAACGCTGCCAATGCCTACAGCTGCTGAGGTCTGCCTGCGACTTACCGAAGCACAGGCCAGGATGCGATGAAGCCGACTCTCTGGACCAGATTGTGGACGTACAGTTTGGCGCGCTCTATCAGTCCCTGCAATCACCATCACACATTCATACATACTGGTATAAACAAATACACACAGTAACATTCATACATCCAGCATGCAAACTTTTCATGCTGAACGAACCTAAGACTCAATATCCTAAGAGTCAACATTTCTATTTGAAAATTTGTCAAGCTACTGTTGTAATCACCACCTAAAAGAAATAGATATATGGGGAAAAAAAAAAAAATCTCTCACCCAAATTTGAAGGGATATATGTATGCATGTAAGGACCACAAACAACATGAAGCACAGATGTGTAGGGAACTCAAGCACCTAGATACGCACAGACCCCATACAAACCAGTATTCAAATGAGAAGCACAAGTTGTGTACACATCACACACTTTGTAGGGAGCTCAAGCACCTTGATACGCACAGGTGAGTACCCCATACAAACCAGTATTCAAATGAGAAGCACAAGTTGTGTACACATCACACACTTTTGCGGCCTACGTCAATAAATGACAGCAGTGATTCAGCAATATTTTGATGCAATGTTGTTTTATGTTCCAAGTGAATATAAATTTGATGAAAACGATTTAAGTTAAAAAAAAAAAAAAAAAAAAAAAAAAAAAAAAAAAAAAAAAAAATCAGACCAGTCTTTGCAAATGGTAGACGCTAATGTTATGACAAACAGTGACAGCACCAGTATTGACATGAAAATAAAAAAATAGCTGCTTTTTTTTTTTAGGAAATCAACTTACGTGGAAGTTACAGAAATATTTTATTGTCAGCTGGATACAGCTTAGCAGAGGGTCTGACCTGCACATCAGTGAGCAATGCACTGATGTGCAGGTCAGACCCTCTGCTAAGCGGTATCCATGAGACCCCCATCTTAATGTTTTTTCAGCTTAGATACTGATTCACTGATCCATCAGCTGTAAATGCAGCACAGAGTGATCTCACAGCTCTGTGGATGTGGGTGGAGCCTATCATGGACCAGTCCACAGGCAGTGAGACCTCCTTGATGAAACTGAAACAGTAACGGCCATGTTCCAGAGGCCCTGTCCTCCATACTGACCAGCTCCTCAGGGTGATCTTTCTTCTCATGGATCAGCTCCTCGATCTCCTCAAACTCATCATCCTCAGGGTCAGCTCCTGACAGCCGGGCAGCCCGGGCCATGAAGTAGGGTGGCAGCTCTCCTATGGCTGTTCCTGCACCCTGCAAAAAAAAAAAAAAAAAAAAAATAAACGAATGAATAAAAACTAATACAGGAGGACCTTGCCAGGACACTGTGTAGAAATCCTTCAAAATTTAATCTTTAATTGTGCAGACATAAACCCAACGTTTAAAGAGATGGGAGACTTTATGGTAAAGTTATCAATAACAATAACCAAACAGTTCCACAAAAACCCCTTGTACGTCTGCATTAGCATCTCCTTTGTAGTTGTCTTTGTGTCCTCTGAAGCACAAAAATGTTATGTACAATTTTAACACACAGCTTCTGAGCAAACTAAAGATGGAGCGTTCCTAAAAAACTCCAATCAGCTTTTGCATTAGCCATACATGACCAACGAGGCCCAAGGGCATCTCAACTGAATCCTGCTAGCATCTGACATCTCCTTCCCCTCCACCCTAACCACCCCTGCCAACTCCCCCCTCCCTCCACCCCTTGTCAGTCATGGCCCAGTGTTGGCAATGAACAGTGACCGTCTGATCACAAGTTGTGTAATGGTCGCATGCTCAAAAGTGAGTGTTTTCAGCAAATGTTTGGTAGAACTACTTAAATTGACAGAGGACTGATGTGTTCAGTGGATGTTTATCTTCACTGGCATGTGAGGAGAGGGTCTGAAGTGTAGTCATCCTCTGAGTGTGTGTGTGTGTGTGTGTTGGGGGGGGGGGGATGCATGTGTGTGTGGGGGAGGAAAGGGGGGGGGGGGGGGGGGGGGGAGAAGGAGGGGAAAGGGTGCCCAAGGTGAGCATGATGCAAACAACATTTCATTCACACAATGGATGCGACGAGCAATATAATGGAAGTGCCTTGGTTATCGACTCCGTTCTGTCTACAAATCATGTCGGTGTATTTTTTCGTTGTCTCTGAATTGTTCTCATAGCAGAGGATTTGAACAAAAGGTCTTTGCACCAAGCAGAAGAGTGACAACCTCAATGTTGCTTAAAAATGGTTCCAAAGTGGCAATGTGATTTTCAACTCCTACAAAGTTGATACATTATTCTCTCTCTCTCAAATGACCAAAATCTCTACTACTCTAAGTTTTTGAAATTCAAAATTTGAAAACGATGACACAGCCTAATCCATCAAAATGGACAGACTATTCTAGACACAATCTTGGGAGCCTTCCATGACTGTCTCCAAACATCTGTTGCTATTATGTAGTTCTGTCATTTGTTCATAAGTAATCGTTCAAAGAAATGTCAAGTGAAACAAAGTTAATTAATCCACCGAAGCAAAATGCTCAGCAGCTGTATTCCTAACACACACCCAAGACTGTCCACAGAGCCAAAGTGGTCCTGATCACAGAGGTATCACCACTCACCCACATGATGGCTTCCAGGCGGACTTTGCTCATGATGGTCCACATGGACACGCCACTCCCTTCCTCTTCAGGACACAACACTCTGGGCAGGATCAACACGAACACTTTGGCAACATCTCTGAAGGACACAACACTCTGGGCACACACATCAACACAAAACACTTTGTCAACATCTCTGAAGGACACAACACTCTGGTCACACACAATCAACACACTTTGTCAACATCTCTCATGGAAACATGACAAAGAACACTCCAATGGAAGTTTAAAATTTGTAAATTCAGACATCTAGACAGAGAGACAAAAATGCTTCCAGCACGTAAAGGAAAACCCTCAGGGTAAATTCATAGGTAATCATCTCCAGTTCAAATTCCTGATTACTCTTTCTCTCTGGCCCTTTCTCTCCAATGGTACACTGGTCATAGATGACAGCTCCAACTTACCACAGCTCTTTACGCCAAAGGTGCACTAGTCATAAACCACAACTCTAACTAAGGCACAGATTCACAGGCCATCAATAACAGCTCAACTAATTCATTAAGGCTGTTAGCCACCATCGATGCCTTAGACACATCAATGACAACTCTCCAGCAGGCCAAACTCTGAGTTATCCTTTGTGCACCTGCCCAGTCGGTTCCCTTTTTTCTTCAGCTCTTTCTCAGTGTCTCTTCTCCTGCTGTTTCTGGGTTGTCCCCCTTTCCTTGTCCCCGGGGTATCCCAGGTCAGAGCCTTACAGGATGTCATGGATGCTGGATTCCTAAGGATGTGTCCTATCCTGCCACTCTCCCCCCACCATCAGTGTGGTGACTAGCTCCTGTCCCACTGTTGGCTACAACTCCTCTGTGCAGCAGACAGCTGTTAATGTCTCTACCTTCTGTCGCATCACTCTCATTCATTGTGTCCTTTGACCTCATTACTTTTTACCCTCCTTGGATGACCCTGTCACATGTTCCTTTATTTAAAGAAGTTTTTTGACCTTTGCTCTTTTAATGACTTTCCACTGTTTCCAGGCCCGACAGAAGTTATGGAGTTCTTCACAGCTCTCTGCTCTTGCACACTCGCACAAACAAACAGAGCAAAGGTGATGTGAAAAATCCAGTCCTTTATGTAGTTTATCCAGGACTTCACCCTGTACAATGGTCTCCAATAGTAAAATACATGCCCACACCAATCTCCCTCATACCCTTGACAAAAATGCTCAGTGTGCATTTTTTATCTTTTTTTAAAAAAAAACACACACAACAATGGCTTGTAACTAGCAAAAGCTGCTTCTCAAACATTCTTTAAGATAGATTTCATCAATTTTCATGGTGGATTCATGGTTCCGGGGCAAAAAAAAATTGAAACAAACGTCGAAGTCTTGGAAACACCAGCACACAGTTGCGTCTACACAGACCTGAAGGTCTGCATGCATGTGCACACTTGGGCACCATTGTCCTTATCAATCATCAGTTATCACACAGACTTACTAACTAACAAATAGATCCATATTTTTTTTAAAATCTATTAAAGCACAAGCCTGTGAATCACAATGTTTAACAGTTTAACAGGCATATGCCCAAAATGACACATAAAAAAAGATTTTTTTTAACTTACCTGTAACACAATTTACTTATCATTACCATGACTTATTGGGCACATGGGAAGAGGGTCCGATTTGTATGCAAAAGAAAATATACTTACATTTAACACAAGGTACCTGCTGTAACCATGACTCATTTGTGTAAACACAAGCAGGGTCTGATTTGTGTCCTTTACAAAAGATTACGCTTTACGTGAGACAAATCCAACCCTAACCCTTAGGGAAAAGTAAAAGTTGTGGGCATACTACCTCCCGTTCAGCTCCAATTGAGCATCCTCTTTGGGGGGTACCAACTTCAAATCCATGTCCCCAGTTTTCATTTCTTTCTCTCAAAGAACAAAGAGAAAAAAACAGCCACCAAAACAAACTTCTTTTAGGTAATTTGTTGTGATTTGGCCATTCCTATAAAGAAATACCTCATCAGTGATCTAATGCCATGCTCTTATGCGATCATTCTCATAAAGCGACACCAAGTCTGACAATGTTGCTTTGGTTTATGCTTTTAAGCTGTAAGTGTAACATCATATACTGACCAACTGGCTAATCTAAAAAAAAAAAAAAAAAAAAAAAAAAAAAAAAGCTATGTGCTAAAGTATATGAATCGTTTGTTGAAACTCTGAGTATGTTTGTGGCATGGTGGTCCCAAACAGAAGTTAACCAAAATAAGTAAAAATGCAACATATTACAGATGAAACCTTTCTTCACATAAAAAAAAAGCACTAGATCACAACATTTCAAGTAATCATGAACTGAACTAAATATCTGGTCAGTGATATGATGGTTGCAACAGTGTACCCCAGTGATGAACAACACGTTATATCAAACACAATACTTAAATTTACACCATGATCATGCTATCAGCTCATGGTATGACTGATTCAACTCACTCATTAGGATATGGAGGCTCTGGGAAGTTCACCGACTCACACTCGTAGGCTGCCAGTGTCACTGTGGCAATGTGTGGACCCTGCAACAATCCACTTTTTTTCATCGGTTGAATTTACTGAGCAAAACAAAAACACCCCCACCCTCAAAGTTTCAAACTGTGTTTCTCAACAATGCCCATGCCTGTGGTCTATTCCTGTCCGACTTCAGTATCAGTGAAGTTAGAGAGGAACAGTCACTATTAGGAGGTGGTAGCATTCATTCATTTTGGAGTGATTTTGTTTCTAGTAAAAGCAGATGTGGTATCCTGTGTATGTCTGTTGAAAACAGGGACTGTTCATCACCTCTTCTCTGCCCTCTTCTGCCCCATCGACATTCAATTCTGCAAGCCTGCCACAGTTTGTTGGTGATGGCACTGTTCACAATAGACTGATACGGGATGTGGTTCTGCATGACAGAGTAATGGGTGGAGGGTGGGATGTGGTAGGGGGATGCGGTGAGTGTGCTGAAGTTGAAGACAGGATGGGGGAGACAGATGAGAGAGCAACCAAAAACAAACAAACACAAACAAACTGAAACAAAACAAAAGTCCCTTGTTTGTTAAAATATGGTTGAAATAGGACAGATCTTCCTCTTATAAAAACCACATATCCCCCTCCCCTCTCCCCCCACACACCCATTCATGCACACACACATACACAGAGAAACACACACATTCACAGACATTCTACCATATCTTCTAAACACACACACACACACACAGAGCGAGGTATACATACCCTTTCACACACAAAGAGCATCACACGCGCGCGCACACACACACACACACACACACATGCACACACCCCACACCACACACACACACACACACACACACACACACACACACACATCAACACAGACCCTAAACTCACCAAATACAACAGAAAGGTGTGGAGACCTGTGCCCAGTCCCACGGAGGACAGCACCCCCAGTCCCACCCAGTACCCACACCACAGCAATATCTTCTTCGTCTGCCCGATCGCCTGCAACCACCACCATCACCACCACGCTCATCATCACATCATGCACAACCATTGTCATCCCCAGCTTCAATTTAGCTTTCACTTCCATGACATCTCTGTTCATGTGATCATCCAGTCAACCTCATCTCAGTGGCATCAATTCTCTCGAACCACCCACTTTCTGAAACCTGTATGACCAGACAATGACATCTTCATGGAACAAAAAACCAGGCTGTTGCTGATACTGGTGAATTCCACCTTCCTGTACGCACACGAGATACAGATCCTCTCAGCAGACCTGGACAGAAGAATCCACGCAAGGACATGAGGTATTCCTGCAAGATACTAAACACCAGATTGGCTGATCATGTCACCAGTGTTCATGTGTGTGCGTCAAATGATGAAGCAGACAGCTGACCTCAGCCAGGAGATGAAAATTATCTGGATATGGCCATGTGAAAATATCCAATGGCTTTGTCAAACCAAACCTCCAAGGAAGCACTGAGGGAGAAAGACTGAAGGGAAGACAGGACAAAAAACCAGTGGACTGACAAACATTGCAGAATGGATAGGGTAAACATCTACAGAGACCCAAGCCTTGGCTCATGATTGACGCAGCTGGAGGAACCTACTGGCTAAATGACTCTCCAGAAGTAAAAGAAAAAGAGACAAAACAGAGACACACACACATACACATACACAAAAACAGCTTTATAACATCCACTCCTAATAATACAGGGATGCAAATAGGGAACAGTCCCCGATCCTGAAATTGATCTGTCGCCATCCTGAAAATTATCACAAAATAAAATGTGACCCTTAATAGTTAATTAAACAAATTCTGGCATCAATTCTGTAAGTTATCTACATACCATATTATCCATGTAAAACCAAACACTAACTTTGGATGTTGCTAAACTATTTACTAACAAATACTGAAAAAATAATTACATTAACTATTAAATGTAAAAAAACAATATGTCAAAACCACATTATTTTCAACTCACTTTAATACTTACTTGATGTATAAACTATGACACAGTAGTAGCTAAAATACAACTGTTTCTGTTATGAGAGTATGGTAAACTCCCATGAATTCTGAGTTTTGCATTAATCATGTGCATGACCACAATGGTCCATTTTAACCATCAACCAATACATGATGATGGACAGATGCTCAGTAGACTACATCCATTACTATCTTTACATTCCATATTTTTTGTCGATTAGAAAAGAAAAAACAGGTGGAAGGATATTTGGAGAGTAGAGAGTTATAAAACAAAACGATCAATAACAAAGTCTCAAAATTTTCAGTTAATTTGGCTCTCTAAATCATTCATGTGATACTTGCGGACTGCTACAAGAAATGGTGTACCAGCAAAATGTAAACACTGCTATCATCAGTGAACAGAATACCAGAGGGCCACATGTAACTCACAGTTTGGTGGGGTCCCTCCATGTTAACCATGATGGTGGCCAGAATCATGAGCACTGTGAACCATCCCACAGCTTCTTCTGCCTCAGTAACCTGCCATCATCACAAACGTGCTCCACATCACAGTATGGACAAAACACACTAATAATGATCTGACACATATTATGCCTGAAGAAAGAGATTGTGTCGTGCAATCCCACTGCAAAAGTTACTCATTCCGTATCTGCAGCCTCCGGCCATATTAAAAGCCAATTGTAAATCATGACTTAGGTCTGCCATCTGCTGATCAATGTGTGCACAA
>JADBJO010001148.1:150000-157500 GCA_016801955.1 Conus betulinus | reverse complement strand
AGGAAGCCAGATGTTAGATGGTCCAGACAATAACAATCATGACATCACTTTTGTAACTACTAAAACTAGTCATAGGCACAAAATGCTCTGTTGGTTACATGTGAAATTAAAGTCCCAGAATCATGCAGAAAGTAGGGCTCCCAAAGTTGTGTGTCTGTACAAAGCAATATAAACTACAATTAAAAAAAAAAAAAAAAGTGAAAATGCAGGGGGTACACTAATGGCAATTCAGAGAAACCTCAAAGAAAACAGAGGCTCACATTTTTTTAAAAGAAATTTGTGCTTATATGCATTTGCTAAGGCAGTGAAATTTGCAGCTCAACATAAACTTCAAACCTGAATGCAGACCTGTCTTTTCACAGTCAGCACACAGAAAGAGAAAAGAAGAAGCAAAAGTGAAGGCAATTAAAAAAAACAAAAAAAAAAAATAGAGTTGTGCTGAAACAAAGAACATCCTCTTCTGGCCGATAGCCGTCTTACAGCCTGACAACTTGAGTACAAACAAAGTGAAGATCCAAACTGTCACCGTGTGCTCATGCCAAGTTGTCAAGCTCACATCACTTCGGCTGTTGGCTCAACATGAATTCCAGCCCTGTACCAATAACCATGTTGCAGATATCACACACACCTACCCCACACCCTCCTCTTCCAAAAGCTACCCTCCCCCTCTTGAACAGTTTTATTCTTTTGCAAGTAATCCAGAGTATAGATAGTAGTGCCCTTTGAACATAGAAACTGGATCTAGAATCAGTTACAATCTTAAAAAAAAAAAAGAAACAAATGGATAAAAACAAAAAAAAACAACTTTGGAAGCCCTACAAAATAACTATAAATCTAAATGAAAAAGACATGCCCTCTCTTCACAAAATCATTTTCTGAAAATTGAACATGGGTGGAAAAGATAGTCCAATTTATCATCTTGAAAAGTAAGAAAAAAAATATTCATGTCCATCAGAACAACTACTGTTTCAAACTTTTATTCTGGTTCCTTTCAAAATTAATCATATGGCAGCCATTCATATTTCTTTTAACAAAATGACAAACTAATGAGTCATATGACTACAACTATAAAAGAGTTTAACTTATTTGTTACCCACAATCAGTCAGTCATCACCATGACAGTTCTTTCCCATAGTCAATATTTGACTCAATTACAACTTTTTAGGCATAAAGTCGACAATGATGAAGTCAAGTTGTTCCTTTACTTAGCATTTCTTTGCAACAAGTACAGCAATGGCATGCATGTACACATAACAGTTATTATCATTTTAATAAACATTCACTGACAAAACTAACTGTAAAGTGTAAGTAAATATAACTTAATACAGGAAATGAACCATGAGACAGTTAAAAAAAGATAAAAAATACACTTCAAAAGCACTGTGGCAATCATGCTCAACCTGATGAATTTCCATGCACATTTCATCATTCATATAGCTTTAGTATCTGGATCTTTGTTAATTCAGCTCAAACATTTTGCATGCTGATCATCCAATCAAAAGACATACTTCACACAAAGTGATCATCTTTGCAGTAGGTCGTCATGTTGTCGGTCAGAAATGAAAAGGTCAAAGAGCATTCTAAGGAAACCTTTGCCTCAGGCTCAGCCTAATTTATCAGTTTACAAACACTCAGACATTCCCAAGATAAGTGACCTACACTGACCCACTGCCAGTATTTCTTTCCACTTAGGACTTACTGCTTAAAACAGATGATAATGGTACTAGATATATATGCATACAAAACAAGAGATAGGAGAGGGAGGGGGGGGGGGGGGGGGGGGGGTCAGGGAGAGGGGGACAGAGCCTCAAACTAACAAGACTAGAGACAGTGATAGTGCTTTCTTGTCCCTCACTATAAAGCTAAGTTCAAACAATCAAAAGGGAAGAAAATAGGCAACTGTGAGCTCATTCCAGTCATATCATGTGCTTATTTCACACACACACACACACACACACACACACACACACACACACACACACACACACACACACACATGCATGTGCGTGCAAATCTTTATGAAAATACTTTAAGTTAATTGTTATCACACATTAAAATATGATTAATTCTTGGGCTTTTTCTTTTCATTCTTCATTCCATCAGAGAGAGAGGGAGAGAGAGAAAGAGACAGACTATGAGACAGAGACAGAGACTGACAGAGAGAGAGACTGTAAACTATGCAAATGTGTGTTTTCACACTAGTGTATGATTGTGTGTTCATCTCAGTTCTCACACTTGATGCATGTGTATACATGAATCATTTATGTGATAAAAGTATCAAGACCTGTGAAACAGCCAGCTGAGTTGAGGTACAACTTGGCAGTAAAAAAGCGAATCGTAAAAAAGTCATTTCTTATCAAGATTTCTTTAACCATACTGTCAACTGAAGTCATCTACTGATCTAGGCAAACCCTTTAAAGGCATTTTACCATCTGCTTCAACTCCACTTCACACGATGTCATTGTCAATAAAACTTGTTTGTAAACACAAATGTGGTTGTGACCTTTTTTTTGTGACCTTTTTTTTTTTTTTTTTAAATGCCATTTTGAGCTATTCACAGTTCCTGCAAAACTTTTATTATTGTCATAACAGTGAAAGCTTGTCTCTAACATTTTAGAGGCAAGCAGTGTGTCAGCTGTGCTAGTGTTTTGGTAACCGTACCAAGTCCCCCTATGTGAACTCTGTGTGGGGTCTTCCTGGTTCATGCCTCCAAACAGGAACTAAAATGCTCCCAAAGTAGTAAGCAGTAGCCTTGTTTAACGCAATTTAAATGTGTGATATAACTCATGTCTGGGTTCTCTTTTGTTTTGCTTATTTGATATTGCTTATGGTCAAAAATCTTTAATCAAATGTCGATAGTTTTTGCTTTGACAAACTAAATGTGACTAATGGTGTCCCGCAAAGAAGAATCCTTCGCCCCACTCTATACATATAATGATATTTTCATAAAATGATTTGCCTGCAAATGTTGACTGAGATGTCAAAATGTTTGCTGATGACAGTTGACACACAGGGCCTGCCCCGCAGTTGATGACAGTATTGAATCTATGAGTCAGTGACAAAACGTCATGGTGGCATACCCTTGTGTGTTTGATTGGAGAAGTAAACTATCCAAAACATTTTTCCCCACTTTGTTTGGGGTGTATTTTTGTTGCTTGTATCTTAAAGAGATAACTGCCACAATATCAGGGAGATATACTGGATCGTGTTGATACAACTGATTTTTATTTGAAAAAAACAGCCAAAATCGGCCATGCTGAAATGGGACATCTGCCGATATACCGCAAACAACATGTCCCTACAGCCCTTGCAGAATCGTAACGAAAACTTGAACACATGAAATGATAACACTACATTTTCGTCAACGTTTTTGTCCTGAAACCACATAAACTTGCTCTTTAGTGAAGTCTGAGTCGAATCCAAAAGAATACTTGGTCAGATGTGTTTCGTCATGTCCCGGAGACATGCCCTTTTAACATCTCGCTACTGCTTTCTATTTTACCGGGTCCGATCCAACGTTTCATATTTTTCAAACTGAAGTGTGTCATTGACACAGTAAATCCACTGATTTAGCGGTTTGTCAGCATATTTTTCAAAAACAGAACAAATTTACCGTGCACTGGGCTCATGTCCGATCGACACCACTGACCTTTTTTGGGGATAAAAAATATACCGCACTGCTTGTTTCAGCCATCTGCAATTTGTATCCGTTCGCCGGGTCACGTGTTCTTCAACGGACACAAAACCAGGAGCAGACGATGTCAGAAAGGCGATGAATCAGTAAACGTTTATTCACAGCCACCAATGTTTACCTCGACACAACTGACACTTAGAATCACACATGCGCAAAATATAATGAAAACCATTTCTGATTGGCCTCGTGGTGAACACTAACTGCCTTCAAGATATGTGTGAAACACTGCTGAACACGAAAGTGCCAACCGTTACGTAGGCGGCTTCGATCGTTTCCCATCACTTCATTTGAATTTCCGTCAGTTCTGCTGTTACTACTGTCCCCACCGAGGAAATGCCAGAAATCACATCTGATACTTACGTTTTACGTGTAAGAAAGTAAAACCGATCACAAGCGATACAAATTTGGTTTGGTTGTTCTTATGCTTAATGACGTTGTGGACCGTGATAGAGGGGGCGTCTCAATGGTCAGTTACTTCAATATTGTAAACTCACAGTCGGTTGTCATATTGTCCTAAAATTCTAGCATTGTGTTGTTCAAAATGTATCATTTCATGAAAGATGTTATATCATATAATGTATAAAGTTGAGTGAAAAGTAAGAGTTTGATATAAGTTAACTGCTATTACTGCTAGAATGACTGATCAAGTCTAAAAATACAGTTTTAATTTGAAATCAGATTCAAGGCGTTCTGTGTTGTTATCATTATCATTATCTTTTTTAAATATCTCATTTAACTGAAACTCCTAGAGTAATTTTTCAGTCCATCCATGAGCCACTCCCACCCCCACCACAGAAACACACACACACACACACACACACACACACACACACACACACACACACACACATCATAATTTAATGTCCCGTCACACAAATTGGTGATTGAAGACATTTTTGAAATGACCCTTTTTTTTTATTGAGATGTCATCATGAGAGAGAGAGAGAGAGAGAGAGAGAGAGAGAGAGAGATCACGTAGTGTAATAAAAAAAATTGGACAGAATCCACAAAGGGAGATGGAAAGAGAATTAAATGTTATAAGGAGAAAGCAGAAAAGAAACAAAAGTGTAATAAAAGAAATGGAAAGAATCCGCAAAGGGGGATGGGAAGAGAATTAAACGTTATAAGGAGAAAGCAGAAACGAAACAAAAATATGGCTAACTGGATGATTTGTAGCGCTTAAAGATAAAACAAAAAAAAATAATTTTTATGCTGAATGATATATTTGACTACTTATATGTACATTACACGATACAGTTCCCATGAGGCTGTCTTTTCCAATTTGCTTTGTAAACCTTGTAAACTTTTGTGTCAGTGCCAGTCAGACTGTAGCATTGTGCAAAGCTTTCTTGATTGTTTATGAACTGATCTGTTTAAAATTCAGTATCAAGTTGTTCCAATGAGCACTTCTGGTTTTCCCGCAAACATGTGGACTGCAGTGGCTCATATCACCAAAGCACCTGTATAAGGGGTTCTCCCTTCTATTTTTCATATTTGATCGACTTAAAAATGAATAACTAAGTATGGTTTGACCATCCTGTTTGCTTTTGAAACTGATCTTATTCATGTTTTTATTGCATTTATACTTACTGTTGTAAAAAAATTATATCCACTATTCTTTTTATGTCCATACAGGAAAGTGTTACAACTGACCCCTTGTCCATTGTTTCAAGAATTAAAGGAACAAAGATACACTGACTATTTGTGCATGCTTACTTTTTTTTTTGAAAATGAGCAGGCTGACTTGTTTTATGTTCCTTAGCAGCTGTCGTGGATGATTACATAATACACCATAATGTACAAACAGGAGCTGGTGTCAGACGTGATGACGGACATGAAAACTCTACTTCATTCTTCACTTACAAACTGACAGAACTGCTGACTTTTAACATCATCTTAGGAATATCATCCAGTGTTCCAGAAAGCCCCAGTTTCACAACCCTTGGTCTAGCACTGCTGCACCGTTACAGACATTTTTCATGTCCAGCAACACAACTGATTTATCCTTGGGTGATCTGATATTTTTCATGTCATCAGAAAAAGAATAATACAAGTTATCTTTTTCATTCTATTTTCATGCATGTGAAAGATGTAACTTTCAAGAATTACAGAAATTTTTACCCGTTTCAAGTTTTGAAATTCGGTTACCCAAGTCCCATTTCTTGCACGACCTTTTGTCACTGGCTCCTATATTGGTTAAGAAGTGTACTGACTTATTCAGTGATTATGGTCAGACACTTGGCTGATGGAATTTGACAGTCAAAGGAGCAAAGTAATGCATTATCATTGATTTAGGGAGAGAAAAAGACTGCCATACATGTATTTATTAACTGTAATATTAGGTAGTGATGATATGACATTGAAAGGCTTCTTACAAGTTCAGTGAAAGATTTGGGACTTGCTGTTGACCCATGTTTGACTTATCACCAATAAACAATGTTGACAAAAAGGCCAACAGCAATGCGGGTATGTCTACCAGGACAATAACAAATACATTTAAAGGTGTAAATCCCTTTTCATGTGGGTGGTACGTCCTGTTTTGGTCAACCTCATTAGGAGTCTGTCTTAGAAAGCACACTGAAGTGACCGTGGGAAACCAAAGGCGATTCACGACGCAAAAATGAGGTTCGCGAAAGAAATGGGGTATCAGGTGAGACTTACTTTCCTTAAGTTAACGTAATATTAGGGCCTATATAATAATATGAATATGACTGAAGCGGGCGTAAGATTCTTAAGATAAAACTCGAGAAACGTGCGAAAAGATAAACAAACCCATCCATATCAGTGGATTCTAAACTGAGACTACTCTAAAGCCTTATCAAGCCTGCCATCTGTCACGCTACAAATTCTCTATCTTGACAATCACAATGAATGACTGAATGAACCGACACACAAACATCGTGTCACTGATCTGAGTGACGAGTTTACCAGTTCAGTTCCGTCCTTTAGTTGAGAGCCCGTATGACCTCAAAATGTTCCGTAATTGTACGACTGTGTAACTCTGAAGTTCCTGATGATGGTTCATTATCTCGAATTCAGAACATCACTGAAAACTGTGTAAAAGAAAGAACACACATCAAGTCACTAACAAGACAAGAGGAAAACTGGACCGGATGATCGTTATGGGCGCACCATGTAAAGCTGATGTCAAACATGCGTGTCATTTGGCCACAGTTTCGCACACGATGACACCTTGCACGGTGAGATAGATATTTAGTTTACCCATTCAAAAGTACACCGGCGATTAGGAGAAATCCGCCTGTTTGGTGGATTAGTCATCGTTCTCTTAGTCAGCAGGTCAGTTCCCAGTTTCTGTCCAAAATAGGGAAACTAAGCATCATGTTCTTGCTTTAGGCGATTTCATTTCCAAACATACTCAAGGTCTTTTCATGTCATATTCAAGTTTCTAACTTTAACTAAGCGAGAAAGAGGCGTGGCAGTTTTTATTATTATTATTATTATTATTATTATTATTATTATTATTGCTGTTGTTGTTGTTGTTGTGTTATTGTTGTAGTTATTATTATCATCATCATCATTATAGCGCAGCTGGCCATACAAGGCCTATCAGGGCAGTCAAATTTATACAAGATAAAAGGTTATGTCATGAAAAATCACTATGACTCCCTATCATGACAGTTTTGAATTAAAGAATATACCCATGGTGTGGCTGTGGAGGTGGGGGGGTGAGGGCGGGTGCGTGTGTGCGTGCGTGCACGTACGTGTGTGTGTGTGTATGTGTGTGCGCGCTCGCGCGCGCGCTCATGCATGTTTGCGTGTGTGTGCATGCGTGTGTGAATGTGTGC
>JADBJO010001148.1:82500-142500 GCA_016801955.1 Conus betulinus | reverse complement strand
GAAATGTACTTCATTCTCGATATAAGCATGACAAGATGGACATCGGATTTAATATCTGACTGATTGCCCTAACTTTCAGAATGAACTTTAACGTCCTGTGTGCCAATTCTAGGGCGTGTAAAATAAAAATCAAATTTAGGTTTATCTAACGCCCATGATCTTTGTCCTCGTTCATCAAGACTAAGTAGCATAACTTCTGCAGTTTATATGAAAATTTAAAATGATTCATTTTTTTCTTTTAACCAATGTGCTATCAATTTACAAAGGATGTCATCTCATCTTTCCATAGATGATCTCGTCAGGCTTTCTCTGTCCCACTTCCACAAATTATTCCACGGTAAACATACCTGTCTATTTCTATCAGCATCCAAATTTCTTAACCATGCAACAAAAACTGACTGCATCAGAACATCAAAATAAGTTAACTAAAACAATGACAGAGGGAGAGAGAGAGAGAGAGAGAGGGAGGAGGGGAGGGAAAAGGATGGGGAGAGAGAGAGTGGGCATGCAATAATGATGGTTAATGGACCTGCCGAATGCGGGTTTGAATGCAAGTAATTAAATAAACGTGATTTAAAAAAAAAAAAAAAGGAAAAGAAAAAGAAAAACATCGTTTAGAGGGATATTGACGAGCATATCGAAAAAAAATGCAGTTTCTCACTATCTTAAAGAAATCAATCAAAAACTAAACCTGAAAACGGTCTTTGATTCCGGTCTGCACCAAAATTCAATGATTTTGTTCTCGGTTCACACTCGTTCTGTCCACCGCCCTTCATTTGTTTAGTTTAGTTGTGTGATTTGACCGGCAGATGAACAGACCAATCGGCAGACACAGGGGAAAAAACATGACCTTGGAGCAAGTTGAACAAGATCAGACCGTCGGGTGGAGATCATCTTATGAACCAGCGTCAGTCAGGTTTTGGCATGGGCATACTATAGAATGACATGACGTTTAAAGAGACACCTTCAAAAACACAGTGCTGTGAATTCGTATAGGTCTCTTGATAAGTTAATGTTCCAGCAGGAACGCCGTCGACCTGAGCATAGGTAGGCGGAAGCTGTTCCATCGCGTGTCGACGTACTGTATAATGAGTCTGAATGAGACAGTCATAGCCCTTCAACGACCCCCCCCCCCCCCCCCCCACCACCACCACCACCACACACACACACACACACACACGCACACACACACACACACACACACACACACACACACACACACACACACACACACACACACACACACACACACACACACACACACACACACACACACACACACACCTCTTCAGACAAAAAGCCTTCAGATTTCTGTCTTTTTCAGTCAACTTGTCAACAATTATCTGTTTTGCTATAAGAATCGTGGATGTTAACCAGAATGTCTAAGCTTTAATAACGAAGTACTCGTGGGAATAGGTGGGTGATTAGATGCTTATATTCACGTTATCGGGTCAGCATATTGCAGTTGTGGAGACGGAGCCATGTCTGAGCTATTTATAGGTGGATAACTGGATATTTCTTACCCACGTTATCAGGGTCAGCAAATTGCAGTTGGGGAGACGATGGCATGTCTGAGCTATTTAGATACGTTCTTTCAGGAACATTTTAGTCCTTGTCCACACTAAACAGACCACCACCCAGTCAAGACCCACCCCCACCCCGCAACCCCCCCTCTTTGTTTCTGTGGAACTATCATGTCTCTGTCTGTTGATAGCAGCTTATTTCTTTTAAAGACCCATTTTTGCAGGATCTCTGGTGTGACAGTTGAGAGTATCTGATCTGTTTCTCTGTCTGTTTCTGACTTGTGCTGTGTGTTTTGGCACGTGATGACAGTGGGCCGACCAGTTCCCGGACAACTTCTTCCTGGCCAGTCTGAGGGAGACGGTGGAGGCTCGGAAGTATGAGCAGGCCGAGGAACAACCTGCAGGGGATAGCGGCGACGCCCCCAGAAAGACCAGCTACTTCATGGGCGAGGTGAACACCTGTTCCACGCACATGACCCAACGCATGACCCGCTTCTGCCTCTCCAGCAATGTCGGTGTGTGCGAGGCGTGCCTGGGTGAGGCCCCGCACAGTGACTGCGAGGACAAGGACCATCTGGACGCTGAACAGGCCCGGTCCAAGGCCACGGAGTCGTTGAAGCAGTACCGCCAGAAGATGGAACAGGTGAAACAGGAAGTCACGGACGTCAAAACAGGCGTTCAGTCGAAAGCCGCGACAGCTGCAGATGAAGAAGGAAGAAGCTGAGATCAATGTGAGTGAGTTCTTTTCCTCGCTGAGGGCGTCCTGCGCCAAGCTCTTGCTTGCTAAAGAGAAGGAGATGGCGGACGGACAAGCTGAACTCGGTGATGGAGGACGAAAGTCAGAGAACCACGGATGCACAGAGGAAATGTGATGACGTCATGTCGTCGATGAACAATACAGTGTCTTTGTTGGACAAGCTGATCTGCAGTGGACCTTTCAACGCGATGCTCGTGCTGGCGAGAGTGGAGGGACAGATCGCCAAAATCGGGCGGCTGGTGACCAAGATGGACCAGGAAGCCAGAGCCGACAGCATGACGTTCCGCCCACCTTCAGAGAGCATTGAGGACCACTTGGCCAGGCTCCCCATGGGAGAAATCGTTGCCGACTTTGGTTCAGGGGGAATGGCCGTTGATGTGAATGGTGGTGAACAGGGAGCCGCTGCGGCTGCAGATGCTTCACCAACAGTTATTACTGACAGAGAAGAGGCCAAAGTCCATAACTCATCTTCTGACGGACAGAGACCGACAGCGAAGGGGTCGTTGCAGAATCTGGAGAGTCAGATGTCGCAGCTGAACCTCCGCGATGTTTCCGCCCCTACCTGCTCGACGACAGAAAGGCCAGAGAGAGATGATGGGGACACCAGGCCAGAGAGAGATGATGGGGGCACCAGTCCTACCTACCCCTCCGCCCCGCCCTCTGGATGACCTGGCTCCCCCAGCTTATCCCGACCACGAGTACGGTCAGCCCTCCCCATCGCCCACAGCCCCGTACACGCCGGAGTTCACCTCCCCAGACCTCTACGAGAGATCCGCAGCGTCCTCCGCCATGGCCAGGGCCTTCCAGCAGTCGATGCGGAGGGACTTCAGCTGCAGGCCTGTGATGGTCTTCTCCGGCAACCTGCCCAACGAGTCCAGGAGGGGAGGCCTCTGTGGGGCGGCCAAGATCGACCAGACCAACAGGGCGGCCTTCGTGGATCGCCACAATCATTCCTTGAAGATCATCGACCTTCACCTTGCCCAGGTCGTCGGGTTCCTCCACCTGGGTGACTTGGAACCCTGGGACGTTACCTTTGTTAGTGCCAGGGTGAGATGCTACCGTCACTTCTCTCTGCTCGTGTGAATGGAAAATACTGCCATTTTTTTTCACTAACGTGTGGTCTCTCTATCTCCCTCTGTCTCTCTCTCTTTCTCTCTGTCTCTTTCTCTGGATGGATAGATGGATGGATAGATAGATATATAGACGGATAGATGATCGATCGATCGATAGGTAGGTGACAAGCAGGTACGTACAACACCCTGTTTCAGATTGTGTGTGTGTGTGTGTGTGTGTATGTGTGTGTGTGTGTGTGTGTGTGTGTGGTGTGTGTGTGTGTGTGTGTGTGTAAACTTTGATATTAGCGACGGCTCTTGCTAATCACAAGCGCTAACGTTTGTACCAGCGGAACTGGAGGATTCTAACTAGTGAACTGTTCTTCAAAATGGCGTACTCCCCACGGAACGAATGGAGAAGAAAAAAAGAAGAACACATTAGCCAAACGCTGCAGAGCGAAAAAAGTATGATCTCAATAGGACTATTGTAGCCATCCTCTGCATGAAAAGGTCACAAAATAGTACGGTCCATCATTCTGCAAACATTTTTTTCCAGCAATATTTTCAATATTACAAAATTGACTGTAAATGTAATATTGTTTTTATATACGGATAAAGTGTGTCATGATATTTAATGCAAATATTGTAACAAACATTTACTTCTATCTATATATATATATATATATATATATATATATATATATATATATATATATATATCCTGTGCTAGTTGCTCTTTCTCAGAAGTTCCAGTCAGATTTGTTTGAAAATCAAGATACTGGTATGGCTCATCTTTTCCATACATCGGAGAGTATCTTCCCCTTGCAGCGTCACGTGGACGTTCTCGGTCACATCTGTAAAGGCCCAGTTGTTTCCTGTGCGTTGTGCATGAACGGTGGCACACTTTCTGTGTTTTGCTTCCATTCCTGTGTAATGCAGGAAGGTTTCCGTCTTATATACATACATACATACATACATACATACACACACACACATTACTAAATACAGAACATGGATAGTTATCATAGATGCATTTTACCCATTGTTGTCAGGTTAAAGAGTGTACAATTTATGATGGATTAAGCAAATGAAGCGAATTGGAAGCAGTCAACAAAACGACCTTATCTGATGATAATGGCAGACCTTTACAAAAAAAAAAAAAAACAACAAAAAAAACCATCCCAGTGCATCGTGAATTTTACATTGTCACCAAATATGTGCCTAGAAAATAGATGCGCAGAAAATAGATGCGTAGAAAATAGATGCTAATCGCTAGTGTTCTCATCCTATGTCAAGGCACTCTTCTCTATTAGTACCAAGGTAAGAGCATATTGCGTCTTTCTCTCCTTAATGATATCATAGAAAGATACTGCCACTGTTCGCTCCTGTGTTAGGGTTAGCAACTGTTAGTGTCCTGTTCTTAGTTAGTGCCAAGCGTGTTAGATTATTCTGATAAAATACCGCCCCTTTTTTTTCCTCCTTAGTTGTCGTCCAGTTAAGATACTGCGGCTTTTATCTCCTTTTTCTTAACGTCTTGGTAAAATGCTGCCACTTTTCTCTCCTTTGTTAGGTTCAGGGTAAAAACAGGCAGGCACTTTCTTTTCCTTTGTCAGTGCCAGCAAAAGATACTGCCGCTTCTCTCTCCTTCGTTAGGATCAGGGTAACATATGGGCACGTTCCTCTCCTTTGTCAGGGCCAGACTAAACTACTGCCACTGTTCTGTCCTTTGTGTCAGTGTAACACAAAAAAAGCTCATAGTTCCCAAAGCCTATCGGCTGTAGCGACAGTGAAAGGTCAGAGGTTTAGCATGTCTTGTGCAAGGCATGAGGAAGGCGGAGCCGACCCCCCTTCCTTCTGCCGCCTTTTTACCTTTCCTGGGTTGAATCAGGCATCTATATATACTGCCATCTGTATACTGCTGGGTGGACAGAGAGGATTTTCGAGCCAGAAAAAAGCCTCAGACCCCATGTGTGGTGTGAAAGTCATAACCGTCAGCCATGCAGGCAAACGCTCCAGCTGTTTGACCACGGGCGCTTCCGTACTGCTTCCATGTTTTTGATGTCACAGCTGATCCAAACCTTAATTTGTGGCTTCCTTCCGGATAGACCGTCGTTGCTGGAGCTCCTGGTGGCGTGGTGCTTCCTCCGGCAGCGCTAGCCGCATGTACGATCTCCTCGAGCATTTGGCTGCGTCTGTATGTGTACCTTCCATGGATTAGCACTGCTTTGTATAAACTGAGAACATTTCTACTGTTTGTTCGCCGCGACAGAACAGACAACAAAGGATCATCTGATTTCTCCCTTTTACTAGGTTTGAATCAAGGGCAGGAGGTCATATACAGATCTGAGAATGCTGCTAATCCTACGAGGCAAAATGTGCCAGGCCTGTATTCCATTCCAGCTGAGACGTACTTTAGAGCTCGTTTTATCCAACGTAGTCCCCTGCCTCTGCTGATCTCGCTGGGCTGCCCTCTGGGTTCTCTTGCACCCAGTTCTTTCTTCGACTCCTCTGTTATCACGTCTTTCTTTGGTTTCCATTTTACCTTTGACCGCCACTTCGTTTCTGCTAACCCCTGTGCCTATCTGTGTGTGTGTGTGTGTGTGTGTGTGTGTGTGTGTGTGTGTGTGTGTGTGTGTCCTGCTGTTTCTAATATCTCGAGGTTTTCCTTATAGAGATGTTCCATGGTTTTTCTGTTCCCCAGAAAGAACTGGTGGTGACGTGCCCGGGGTCCCATTATTTGCTGTTCGTACCCACGCAGTTGCGAAGTCTGGAGATCGAGTACTACTACAAGACCCTCTGGGGATACAGCTGTGTGGCCCATCTAAAGGTGAACTGTGTTCTCCATGTCTTTTTTTTTCAATTTACCGTTTTGCGTTGGTGTGTGTGTGTGTGTGTGTGTGTGTGTGTGTGTGTGTGTGTGTGTGTGTGTGTGTGTGTGTGTGAGAGAGAGAGAGAGAGAGAGAGAGAGAGAGAGAGAGAGAGAGAGAGAGCGAGTGTGTGTGTGTGTGTGTGTGTGTGTGTGTGTGTGTGTGTGTGTGTGTGTGTGTGTGTAAGATCGTTTGTATAACATTACATTTTATTTTTGTCATGATTTCTTGAACCCAGCAGTTAACGTACTGCATAATCTGTTGTTATGCACTTGTTCTTCAATGGCATTTCGAAAAACAAACAAACAGAACATAAAGAGAACAAGATCAAGGGTCATTCCAAGTCCGTCGTACTATGAACAGTGCCAGAGGAGGGGGAAAACAGGGACACAGACGACATGGTTGAACGGACCAGGAAGAGCGTTGCCACAAGCCAAGGCACTACTCTCGACCGTTATGAGGGAGACAACTGGAGCAGCCTTCATCACGGCACTGCCTGTAACTGTCAGAGAGGAGACAAACTGGAGCAGCCTTCATCACGGCACTGCCTGTAACTGTCAGAGGGGAGACAACTGGAGCAGCCGTCATCACGGCACTGCCTGTAACTGTCAGAGGGGAGACAACTGGAGCAGCAGCCGTCATCACGGCACTGCCTGTAACTGTCAGAGGGGAGACAACTGGAGCAGCCGTCATCACGGCACTGCCAAAAACCGTCAGAGGGGAGACAACTGGAGCAGCCTTCATCTTGGTACTGCCCTCTTGCAACTGCTGGCTCTAAGGCTAATTTAAGTTTTGTACATATAATAGCATATTTTTTGTTCAACTGAATGAAGCCGTATTGCAGTTCGGTTTCCAGGGGCAACAACATAAATGCCATGATGTTTGCAGTCAATGAAAGGGATAAACAAAATCGATTGAAAGGAAAGAATGTATACAGTTGATACGAACTATGATTTGTAGTTGTATCAGTGTTAACTTTATTTTCACGATTTATATGGACTGAACTGAATAGTCTGTTTTTTTCAAGAAAGCTCAAAATCTCTCTCTCTCTCTCTCTCTCTCTCTCTCTCTCTCTCTCAGCACATAGCCACTCTGACTTCTACAATCGCATTACAGTGTGGAACGACCAACGGCTATTTTTTTTTTTTTTTTTTTTTTTTTTTATCCAGGATGACCAGTTTTCAGGGGGTATCTGCGCTCCCTTCGGACCACCGGCCGTGCACATCTTTGACGTGAAGGGCACAGTGCTGCTGGAGATCCTGAGAGGAGAGTTCAGCTACCCCAGGACCATATTCGCCGACGCCACTGGCTCTCACATCGTGGTGTCCGACTGGACCTCCAATGTGGTGGTGCTGGTCACTTCTGAAGGTGAGAGTCTGAGACGTGGACTGAGGGACTCCTTCCTTGGTGGTTCCACACTCGTGTGGCCGGTGCAACAGTATGGCAGTATGGCTTGTGTTAAGTATGGTTCTCTTTTGTATACAGAAGTGTGCTCATGGTCAGTGTGAAGTACGGTTCTCTTTTGTAGACAGTAGTATACTCGTGGTCAGTGTAAAGTATGATTCTCTTTCATATGCTACAGTATACTCACGGTCAGTACGAAGTTCTCTTTTATAGTATACTCATGACTAGTGGAAGGTACGTCTTCTTTTTTGTATATAGTAGAATACTCATGGCTGATGCAAAGTAGGTCCTCGCTTGTATACAGTGGTTTGACGTATTACAAGGATGATGGTAATCAATGATGAGAGAGAGAGAGAGAGAGAGAGAGAGAGAGAGAGAGAGAGAGAGAGAACGTGTGTGTGTGTGTGTGTGTGTGTGTGTGTGTGTGTGTGTGTGTGTGTGTGTGCGTGCGTGCGTGCGTGCGTGCATGACTTTTCTTCGTTATATGTATTTGAATGCATCTGCTGCTGAGTATGTAGGTGAACATTACTGGTGATTTTGGATGGGGGTAGGGGTATGAGAGGGATGAGGCTGGGGTAGGTGGGAGGGAGGGGAAGCACATGGGAAAAGCTAATGATCTGGCATGAGCGAGGAGAGGAAGCAAGGAGGGAGGGGGGGGGGGGGGGGGGGGGGGGGAGGTGGAGAGGGAGAAGGAGCGAGGATGTCTTGAGAAACAAATGACCCACCGTCAACTTTTTTTTTTTTTTTTTTTCAACTGTGTGCTGAAAATTACAACTAATAACTAACTGTTCAAACAACGTGTTGGATATCAACTGCTCACTGAAGTGATATCACAACTGCTCACAGAATGTTGCGACTGTTGCTCAGTACTGACATTCAACTGCTCACTCAATGTTTTGCGCTTACGTAAATGTTACTATTGCACACTGAATGTCGTGAGCTCACTGCATGTTACAACTGCTGTGTAGATGTTAAACTGTTCCACTGCATGTGAAATGTTCGTTCAGTTTTACAACTGATTACCGAATGTGCACACGGGATTTTTGTTTGTTTTTGTAATCGATCACCAAATGTTACAACTGCTCACTGGATTCGAATGTTTACTGCCCACTGAATGATACAAAAGCTCGCTGAAAGTTACATCTGCTCAGTGAATAGCACAAGAGCACACCGAACTGATGTTACAATGGCTTGCTCACTGAACACTACAGTTATTTATGGTATGTTTCTTTACGTACAGTTACCCATTGAGTGTTTTAATAGTTCATTGCAGAGTACAACTGCTCACGGAGTGTTACACACTGTCACAGAACGGTCGACTGCTCACGGAGTGTTACACACTATCACAGAACGGTCGACTGCTCACGGAGTGTTACACACTATCACAGAACGGTCGACTGCTCACGGAGTGTTACACACTATCACTGAACGGTCGACTGCTCACGGAGTGTTACACACTATCACTGAACGGTCGACTGACTGCTCACGGAGTGTTACACACTATCACTGAACGGTCGACTGCTCACGGAGTGTTACACACCATCACTGAACGGTCGACTGCTCACGGAGTGTTACACACTATCACTGAGTGTTTGAATGTTGCCCGACAGGCCAGGTGTGAGCCGATACAGGGAGGCGCCCCAGTCCAAAGGGGCGTGACCTTAAGTCCGGTGACCGGCTTGCTGCACGTGCTGGACGGCAAATGGAACCGCCTGCACCTCCTGGACGTCACTGGACAGTGTCTGGGCACCAGCAAGGTTTTGTGAGAGAGTGGGGATGAAGAAAGGAGAGGAGGAGGAGGAGATGCAGAGAGAGAGAGAGAGAGAGAGAGAGAGAGAGAGAGAGAGAGAGAGAGAGAGGGGGGGGGGGGGGGGGGGGCAGAGGACGGAGATGTGAGAAGAGGGAGAGAAAAAAAGAGGCAGCAACAAAAGAGAGACGTTTGTTTATGTATGTCATGAATGATATGATGCTTATGAGTGCAGCCACAATCTTGAAACCCTGAAGTCTCTCTCTTTCTCCCTCTCTCTGTCTCTCTCTTTTTCTCTGTGGTTTGTCACATAACAAGTTGGACATTCCAATGTCAGCCATATCAATTGTATTGCGGCAAAAGTATCCATTACTATAGTATTCATGTGCGCGTGCACACATGCATGTGTGTGTGTGTGTGTGTGTGTGTGTGTGTGTGTGTGTGTGTGTGTGTGTGTGTGCGCGCATTTATGTGCTCGTGTGTATGCTGTTAGATCTTGATCTGTATCGGTGTATGTGCATGCTATTATGTGCTTATCTATATCTCTGCTCTCTGTCTGTTTTCCCTCCCCAACTCTTTTTTCTCTCTCCATCAGTCTCTGTCTTCAAGATAGTACAAGATGTCAGTACAAGTCCAGTACGTGGTGTTCCCACACCTTGAACACCTTAAGTTATTTAGTAAATGATTATAATGCAAAAGTGCCCATGCAGATTTATAGTATCTAGATGTTGAAAAGTAAAAAAAAAAAACAAAAAAAAACCCCACCAATACTCAACAAGCATAGTGCAGATTTTTGGTTTATCTATAAAACCTTTATCAAGCATAAAGCTATAGGTCTACTGATAGTAGTCTCTAGATGGTCTCTATCAATATCTAATTGTCCATCTTTCTGTCTTGTCTCTCTGTTTGCTGTCCTATGTTGCTGGCCAGGAGCAAGCGCTTTGAGTACATTTGACCGTGCTGCTTCCTCGCCCTTCGCCGCAGTTGCACTCAACAATGATTGTTGACTTTTGGTGCATTTCAGCTGGTGCTTTTACAGTTACTTTAGCTGTGCTCAGAAGCTGGATCAAACATTTATAGGGGGGGGGGGGGGGGGGGGGGGGGGGGTCAGAAGAGTGGTAGGGGTATGTATGGGGGGAAATGACACCTTGGGCTGGTATAACACCCATCTTGTTAGTATTTCTTTTTAATAGCACTTCACATGCTGGCTGCCCATGATTCCAGATTCAGAGTGATGGTGCATTGTTATGATTTTATCTATCATTATTACTGTTCTCATTATCATTTTCATGGTATTGAATGTGTTGGTAAGTGGAGGGGTGTCGAGACCCCCAAATGGTCCATTGTTATGATTCAATCCATCATTATACCATCCTCATTGTCAATGTCACAGCATGAATGTGTGTGGGCAGGTGGAGGGGTGTCGAGACCCCCAAATGGTCCATTGTTATGATTCAATCCATCATTATTACCGTCCTCATTATCAATGTCACAGCATGGAATGTGTGGGCAGGTGGAGGGGTGTCGAGACCCCCAAATGGTCCATTGTTATGATTCAATCCATCATTATTACCGTCCTCATTATCAATGTCACAGCATGGAATGTGGGCAGGTGGAGGGGTGTCGAGACCCCCAAATGGTCCATTGTTATGATTCAATCCATCATTATTACCGTCCTCATTATCAATGTCACAGCATGGAATGTGTGGGCAGGTGGAGGGGTGTCGAGACCCCCAAATGGTCCATTGTTATGATTCAATCCATCATTATTACCGTCCTCATTATCAATGTCACAGCATGGAATGTGTGGGCAGGTGGAGGGGTGTCGAGACCCCCAAATGGTCCATTGTTATGATTCAATCCATCATTATTACCGTCCTCATTATCAATGTCACAGCATGGAATGTGTGGGCAGGTGGAGGGGTGTCGAGACCCCCAAATGGTCCATTGTTATGATTCAATCCATCATTATTACCGTCCTCATTATCAATGTCACAGCATGGAATGTGTGGGCAGGTGGAGGGGTGCAGAGACCCCAGGATGGTGGTGGTGGTGCCCACCTCCTCCAGCCAATTCCCCGATGAGGAGCTGACGGTCATCGCCGACGGCAACAACGCCCTGCACATCATGAGCTTAAGCTCCGGCAGTCCCCACGGCATGTACACCAACGTCCAGTCCACCGTGTGAACCTGAACAGGGCAGTCACATGGGGTGGCGGAGAAGCAGCTGCTCTGGAAAGCGAGATGGTCTGTGCTCCGGGTGTGTAGAATCACGTTCAGGGTGGCTTAAGTCGTTCCCCCCCCACCCCCCTACTCCTGTGTTAGACTGTGAGTGAGGTGCTGCTCCCATTTCTAGTCCTCATGTCAGATTTCATAAACTTGAGTGTTGTGGACAGTGCACATTCCATGTGCCAAAAAAGAATGCGTGAAGATACTGCATTGCGACCGAGGCACAGTTGTCGCCGCTTTTTTTTTTTTTTTTTTTTTTTTTTTTTTGAAAGAAGCGAAAATTTGACTACAAAACAGCAGCAGCAGCAACAACAAATGTGCAGATGCGGAATGTCTTTAGATGAATAAAACTAGCCATATGAATAGTCACCAGTGGTCTTGGTATCACTGTTGGTAGAGACAGACTTGTCCGTTACGCAATTTGAAATTAGCTGGTGGGAAAAAAAAATCTCCCAGCCACAAATGTGGGTGCACACTTTGCAGAGAAAACCATGTTGTCCCACTGCATCATTCTCTTTTCTTTCACGTAAGAATGTTTTTCTTGTAGTGCTGAAAATATCAGAACATTAGCTTCAATTAATGGTATATGCATTGCTAGGAAGTGGCGTGTTCTGAACTGTTGACAGTAAGTCTTTGTGGAGTTGTCATTTTCAGTGTATTGTTGACAACTAATCCTTTAAAGGGGTCAGTGTAAATATGGTACTGTTGATCACAAATCATTCTGGAAGAGTCAGCGTAGTTGTTGAAGTGTTGATCACAAATCGTTTTGGAGGGGTCAGTGTAATGTCTGACATGTTGACCTCATATTCATCTGGAGGGGTCAGTGTAATGTCTGATCTGTTGACCTCATATCCATCTGGAGGGGTCAGTGTGATGTCTGATCTGTTGACCTCATATCCATCTGGAGGGGTCAGTGTAATGTCTGATCTGTTAACCTCATATCCATCTGGAGGGGTCAAAGTAATGTCTGATCTGTTGACCTCATATCCATCTGGAGGGGTCAGTGTAATGTCTGATCTGTTGACCTCATATCCATCTGGAGGGGTCAGTGTAATGTCTGATCTGTTGACCTCATATCCGTCTGGAGGGGTCAAAGTAATGTCTGATCTGTTGACCTCATATCCATCTGGAGGGGTCAGTGTAATGTCTGATCTGTTGACCTCATATCCGTCTGGAGGGGTCAGTGTAATGTCTGATCTGTTGACCTCATATCCATCTGGAGGGATCAGTGTAATGTCTGACATGTTGACCTCATATCCATCTGGAGGGGTCAGTGTAATGTCTGATCTGTTGACCTCATATCCATCTGGAGGGGTCAGTGTAATGTCTGATCTGTTGACCTCATATCCATCTGGAGGGGGGGTCAGTGTAATGTCTGATCTGTTGACCTCATATCCATCTGGAGGGGTCAGTGTAATGTCTGACCTGTTGACCTCATATCCATCTGGAGGGGTCAGTGCATCCTCTGAACAGTGCTTGTTCTGGTGACTGAAACTATCATGGCTTCCTGGCAGTCCTCATAACCCCAAGACCATTGTGGATCAGAGTACTCATCAGATCTTAATGGGCTGGGGAGGCAGCAGATCAAGGTGCTAATGAGGGAGTCGAGCATTCCTGTGGCAGGGCGTGACCTAAAGATGAGGTGGTGAGACCTGTGGTACATTTTGTTACATCTTTTTTTTCATGGGGAACAGCATCATCACTTTCTTCACGGAAACCAATCCCTCCATCGCACACAAGCAGTTACGGTCCTTCAGGCCCACACATACTGATCGGGAGTCAAGGGGCTAATTTTTTATGGACTTTGAAATTTTACCACAATATTGACAGGAAATTCATCGGTACACTCTTATGATGATTTCTTTGTAACTTGCCTCTTTTCTTTCTTTTTTTAAAAAATTGTTTACACTTTTTCCTTTTTTCCAACAACTTGTTCTGTTCCCTTCTACGAAATGAGACGTAAGCTTTTGTATTTGTACTTTTATATCGCAATCGTCACTTGACAAGACAAGAGCAGACGAGGAAGTTTGTAAAGAGTGACAGATGATGGCATAATCTTTCAATGGGCATTTTGTTCAGTGATTTTGTCGGAGGCTGACAGAGATGAGAGAGGCAGTTTGTGATGATGGCATAATCTTTCAATAGGCATTTTGTTCAGCGATTTTGTCGGAGGCTGACGGAGATGAGAGAGGCAGTTTGCCTCGCATGTGATTAATGTATGCGAAAGCAGAACAAGAGACACCGGGTGGGCGAGGCAGGTTAGGGGTATATGTAATGCCATATGTATCAACACATTCAAACAAACCAACATACAGAATATAGACAACAGTCAACACTGAGAGTAACACTAGCAGATGATGTGGCAAGTTCTTCTTTTGAGCTGACCACTTGTTTCTTCAGTACATCGAAGGGCCAGCTATCGTTCCAACATTTACTGTCCACCCTTTCTCTCTCCGCCTTCCCATGTCACCTCAGTGCAACCTCCAGTCCCCCTACTGCCCTCTGCCTCCACCTTTTCCACTGAAAGGCTCTTGAAATGTCCTGACTTGATTAGTGCTGCTTTCTCTGTCAGTTACATTATGAACATACGTGCGCCTCTCAGAGTGTTCATCCCCGAGATCTATGTCTGTCAGACTGTGTGTTCTCAGTTCCTTCAACATGCTGGCCCCATGTGAAAAATGCATCACCAGCATGACGTAATATTTTGACAAACATAAATGACGTTTTTACTGTGTTCATAACGTTTTGCAATGTTCTATAATTAGTAATTCAATAGTTCATACCTGCATTTCCACTTGGTAGAACTGGTGTTTAATGGTCTGATCTGGGTAACTTGACATTTGTTACAGCTGTAATGTAATATGTAACACATCTTTTATCAGCTATTAAAGCAAGAGTTGCAAGTGATCCTGATCTATAAACAAATGACAATTCTGCAGTGTTCACTTGATTACCTCAACATATCAAACACAGCTGTTACAATTTGGTTGCTTCATCAGGTATGGGATGCCTGGAAAAATCTTAGCAATATTGATCTGCCAACTGTGATTACGCATGTGCTTTTAGCTGCCAAGAAAATGCCTTTGCTAAAGTTTACCAAGGTTACACAACATGCATGTTTACAGGCGCATGCTCATGTGTATGCCTGTGTGTTCTCGTGCCGATGTATGTGTGAGGGGTAGGAGGAAAGAATGGAAGGGCATCAGCAATATATGAAATGTAGGAATGATGTTGGAGATTTACAGTAGTGTATGAATGATGTTGGAGACCGACAGTCCCTTTTGAGATGCTTGAGCATCTTTCAGTACATAATATCTTCAGCTGGAGGTTCAGTGATTTCCTCTTGTGCGTCACTCTGTGCCTTACCTAATGTTCTGTTTTGTCATTATTGTCTACATTTTTTCTGACATAGTGGCCCATTTGCCGTTGTTGTAGATAGTCTACACTGTTTTTCTCATATTAAAAGTTATGGTAAATTTTTGTGTATGCTTGTTTCTTGTTTGTGTCTTTTTGTGTGTGTGTGTGTCTGCCCCCTAAAGTGTCAGAATAATCAACTAAATGGTTGTGGACACTTTATGGATGATGATGATGATATTGTTGTAAAACTGGTCACAACAGGTTATGAGACTTGTAAATGATATGATGCAGAGTAGATATCAGCCAGCTGTCTATCATGCAGGGTCTACTTACCCCTATGTTAGATGTATCATGCGTGGCAATGTTACGTTTAGTATTCATTTTTAACTTTCATTTCAACCTGAGAGAGACAAACTAAGTAGAATGGCAGGACGCCCTAGGTCGACCTACTGTAATCAATGGAAGGATGTTGATTGCTTAGTTTCATTGTCAGGTATTCATTGATATCATTAACCTTGTAGATAAACATAATATACAGTAATTGTTATGTTACAGTTGTTGGTCATTTTTTTTCTTCTTTTTCTTGCTGGTGCTGTTGTTAGTGTTCAGAGGTTTGTCATTTTTCCCCCCCCCCTAGAAAAGTCACCGTTTTGTGAGGTACATATCTGATATGAATTTTGAATTGTCTTTTCAAGGCATGAAACATAATAAGTAATATTATTACCCACTTTGCAGCCTATCTTTACTGCCATCATAGTTACAAAGTTTCTTGGTGTAGAATTTCGTTTTCTTTCTGTGATTCCATTTACTGGGTCGTGTATTGTGTGTGTGTGTGTGTGTGTGTGTTTGTGTGTGTAGGAGGGACTTTGGGGCTTTGTTATTGCCCATCTGTGCAATTCAGGTGTTCATTATCTCATAGATTTTGTCACTTTGCCTATTCAAACGTTCGTATATATCAGCCATAAACATGTAAATCATTGCATGAAAGAGAGAGAGAGAGAGAGAGAGAGAGAGAGAGTGTGTGCGTGTGTGTGTGCGTGCTTGTGCGTGCACACATGTGCGCAGAAGAAAGTAAGTTTGGGGCTGAACTATTCCCAATCTGCGTGATTTAGGTATTTACCTCTTGTCACTTTGCTTGTCTGTTGCTCCTTAACCAATTTGTGTTTTATGTGAACATGCAAATTATTGTATGTGATAGCGAGAAAGTGGTGGGAAAGAGAGAGTGTATGGGAGAGTGACTAACTGGACTTATGCCTCTTGATTCCTTGAGGAACACAGGGCCACTTATGGAAGAGTAAGTGTGCATATCTGTGGAAGAGCGGTAACATTATCTCCAACTACAAACACCCATGTTATTATGGTTACTAGAATGTTGTGTTGTGTGTGTGTGTGTGCGTGTGCGTGTGCGTGGAGTGGCAAAGAAAGAATGGGAGAATGTGCGCTAATGGTGAGATAAAACGTCTAACAAAGCTTAACCTCAAAGATAAAAAATAACTTTCATTCCTTGTGAAAATGTAGTTTGTGTCATGCCAAGCCTTTGAACATATGTGTGTGCATGTTCATATTTGTGAATGTTTGTGTGCATGCTTGGTTGAAAAGAAAGTGTATGAAAAACAGTGTATGAAAGATATTTAAAGGTTTTCTATTCTAGCTTACTGTAACCAGAACACACACATTATGTAAAATTTCTTAACTCTGCATCATAGTTAAAAAAACAAAAAAAACAAAACATAGATTTTGTGTGTGTGACCTTTCACAACTAACAGATTGTAATCCGGAAACATTCAAGATTTTACACCTTTCATGTGATATCTCACTAAGCGACAAGAATGCTGGAAATAGGAGTTATTTTTTCCAAATCAGTTGGGTTTTAGACATAATGTCATACGACCTCCTCCTATAAACGAATGGCAGATTTATCTACTGTTTAGTATCATGCAAAACACTCTTTGAATGTCGCATGACCAGTCCTTCAATCAAGGGTTCTGTGAGAGGAGCAAGTCTGCAGAGGAGGATCAGACAGTGTCCTCAGTAGGCTGGGTGGTCTCTGTTTCAAGTTCCGTATGATATTTTAGTTGGCATGCAGTCAGTGGCAGAACCCAACCCCTCTCCAACAAGAAAGAGTCCACTGATTGAACTTTCACCATTTTTGGAACTTCCTACTGACCTTCCAAAATGCAGTGCCTCAACTTTGCTCTGCATCAGGTGATGAAAAGTGAAAAACCCCAGCAGTGAAGACCAAAGCACAGAGAGGTACTTTTCTGACCAACCTCCCTCTGTATAGAACGAACTGCTTGCAGTTCCACGACACAGGTCCAACACATTTCTCTCCATCCAGTTTAAAAACATACCTGTTCCAATGAGTTTAACCAAGTAGCTGCCCCTCATGACCATAGATTTCCATGTGCACACCTCTGTCTGCTTCTTCACAGGAAGACCAAAGGAGTGCAGCAGAGGATACACACTTTTCATTGACATGTTTGAAGTGCCTTATATAACAACCATTGGCCAGACAGACAAAGGTAGCGATGAGGAGTTGTGGCAAAGTGTGGGACAGAGCCAGTCCCCATCCAGATAATGAGGAGGGAGTTAGGGCAGATTGGACAGACCCTCAGGAAGCCACCATCTAACACCTGTCGAGCTCTGGCCTGGAGTCCACTGGAGAGAGGAAAGAGGGGGCAGCCTTGAAACAGTTGGACAAGGAACACTGAGGCAGATCTACACAGGAAGGGAATCGGTATGAGGGAGAGAAGAAAGGAGGGAGAGAGTTCAGTGCTGAGTCCACCGATGAGCTGCTGTTGATGTGTCCTTCAGGGCCCAGGCCCAAGTCACCAATGGTGATCTTCGCATTTTAACTGACAGGCGTTGCTTGCAGATGCACATCACTCCATGGAAGAAATCATAAAACATGTATGAAGTGCTGTTTACGGTGGCGTTTTACAGGGTACGGAATGCTTGCTCATGTTAGGCTCCAATTAGGAGTGAAATTGTGAGGCTTGAGGTGAAGTGTGGCCTGTAAAGCCTTCTGATCAGGCATGTACTTGCAGATCAAGGATGAACTTGCAGATCATGGATGAACTTGCAGATCAGGGATGAACTTGCAGATCAAGGATGAACTTGCAGATCAGGGATGAACTTGCAAATCAGGGATGAGCTTGCAGATCACGGTGAACTTGCAGAAATGATATACACATGTAAACTAATAGGGCGATGGTCTCAACAGATTACCTCATCTTATGGTCTCAACAGATTACCTCATCTTAAAATACTCGACAGAAATAGGATCCAGTACTCTCATGCAGTCGTGCTTCAGCTGTACTTACTCTGAAATCATTTTGTTCAGCTACTCATCTCATAAATCACAACTGCCAGAATCCATAACTACATACATATTTTTTTCCTTTGGATCACAGTTTGTATGCTTATGTGCCATGAATTTTTTTTTTTTTAAATGGTTATCTCCTTAATGCAGTAAGCTAGCTTAATTATGCCTGATTGCCTTCAATACTCATATAAGAAGAAATTACTAATGCTAAATCAATTAATCAGCCACACTTCTGCAGTTCACTGACTTAGAAAAGGTCATTATAATCAAACACACGCTGTCTACCAGCTGCTGTGAAGCTGTTTAGAATCGAGGGCAGGAGAATCGTGGATTCCAGTCCCATGAGAAACATTCATGCTTGGGATTGTTCAGCCCCTGGCTGATTCGTACCCAGGGCCAAGTGTACCGGGGGCTCAGCTGGGAAGACTAGCACCACAGTCCAGGTTCATCCAGTCAATGGATACGCCTCCAAGCGTTTTGCTCAAATTTCCTGGCCAACACAGGAGCTGGCTGTATCTCCCAAGCGTGCTCAACGCCGAGATATATCATGATGACAGGAAGTGTTGTGTTGAGTTTATCCCTTCATGGAGTCTCTGACCAGGATGGAACCTCGCAGCACCATGCTCATCAACCTCATCTTCACTGAACATCGCAGGGAAATTTGTTATTAATGGCTCCATTGCTGTATGCTTTGATTTAGCTGATATTACAAACGTCAACTGAAAGGGTTTACTAAAAAAAAAAAAAAATAGATATAATATTTGGCAATCTGATATTCAACAGTACGGTCTTGTTTTATTTGATATTAGAAGTTGATTGAAATGGTTCACTGGAATAAATCTAACATTAAGCAATCTGATATTCGACGGTGTGGTCTTGTGATTGAGCAGAAACATATTCAGGCTGCTGTACGACTTATCACAGATTAAAGCAAGAGGTTTTGGGCTGGAGGGGTTGGGGTGGGGGGGAGAGAAACCATTTCAAGGATTCCAACACAAAAACAATTTAACGTCATATGACAAGAAATGAAACTGGTGCACTGGCCAATATATCATGTTAGCACCTGTGAATGACAGTTTGGTTTCTCAGCAACAAAGCCACAATAATATTTGTAAAAATGCATGTGGAACTACATGACTTATCTTGAGAAGAACCGACTTTTTTCCCCCCGGAAGAATGGATTGTCTTGCTTCCATCCCCTGTCCCCACCGTTGAAGTCAGGAAAGTGTCCTTGATACAGAGTGAAGTGGTACAGCTGACTAAATCATGACAGGTCATCTCTCTCAGGTTGTTTGTAACTCGTAGATACAGTAATTACACAAACATCAATTTTGCTTATTATTGGATTTACATTGCTTGATGTTGTAATCAATCAGTTATTATTTCAAAGTGAAGATCTATGTACAATGTTGCCATGAATAAAAATCATTACGAGTTGATATAGTTCTTCATTGTTTTTTTTCTGCGTGTAGTGTGCATCTGTGTGTGGTGTGCATGTGTTTCAGCAAGTGAGCACATGTGTATTGTCATGCATACGCTTTTGTATGCAAGCATGTAAGTATTTGTGGAAAAAGTGAGAAAGAAGGGAAGAAATGGGGCTTGGGGGAATAGGGCGAGTGCATCTAAGTGGTCTTCTCAAATGACATACTGCGCTGGTACTCCCATCTTGATGTCTGTCTGGAAGTAGTCACAGAGTGTTCCTGTTGTATATCTGATCATCACACCTGGAACTTGGAAGTAGTCACAGAGTGTTCCTGTTGCATAACTGATCATCACACCTGTTTACCCTAAAACTGTTATCGATGTTCTCTAATTTTGGGAGTTTTGTTTTCTCCAAATCTACCATCAACCAGCAGTGCAGAAGCAGATACAGACACAATTTTGCCTATGAGAGTTGTCACTGTTTGGTCAAAGCATCAAAATCGACACACAAAGACCGCACCATGGTTACACTCCAGAAGTGCAGAAACCATCTTTAGATTTGTTTATGATGCATTTACAAAAAAGCTGTATTTTCGTTAAACGAGTTCAAAATATGGCAGAACGGTAAGGGTAAACAGGTCTGGACCATTCATGCATATAAGCGACAACAAAACTTGCACTTTGTCACGTCAACTTTTTCTTTCGTTGACAATAACTGCAGTTCATAATGTGGTAGCAGCAAACAAACAACAATAAAAAGAAAGCTCCAACAATCCCATGACAGCAACAAACACGAAACCGACATCTCTCCAGCATCTGCTTCTGCCATCACCTGATGTAACTGTAAGAAGTTGACCAGATGACAATACACATTCAGTACACCTGTCCTTCTACACTGACTAAACCACCTCTGATGGACAGATCACTGGTAAGGCAGATGGAACAAACCTCAGTATGGGTCACAGTAATGAAATGATCAGAGTCTGTTTCAGTCAGAGTTCCACTTGATTCCAGTTGTAGTGAAAAACTGATTTCAAAACTTTTGTGGAAAAGCAGATATCCTGGTTGTACCTTCGATTCACTAACATATTTTGCCTTGCTATCTTTCAACTGATGTCCTGGTTTTACCTGCCACGCAGTTGGTGTACTCCGTCTTACTTTCTTTGAACTGCAGATCGACACACAACGGGACGCAACCCACCCACACATGGACTCCTCCTGACAGAGTCTGAGCCCTCCCACACAGCCTTGAGATGTCTGAGATGGCCGGGCAAAGCAACACAGTGAAAACTTCCCACTGTTCTCAATGTTGGCTCAGCCCTGCCCACAATAATGGACAAAACAAGTGAAGTACCAGTTCAGTCACATCATCCCTCTCGCTTAAAAGCACACCCTCACACTGCGACACCCCATCCGAATCTCTCACCCTGACTCTCTAAAACGCAGTATCCAAACCGTCCTTTCTGCACCAAAGCCATGCAATTCACTTTAGGAGAAGTTTGCGGAAGTCATCATTGCTCATTTTTTTTTGGCTTTGGCTTCTGAATCAGTCTTTCCCTCTGTGGCTGGCGCCGCTGCTGAATTGCTGGTGGAGGGTGTGGATGACTTCAGTGAGGAGGCGCCCGAGCCTGGTCGCTGGACCGCTCTGGGAACAAGGGCCACCTGAGTTCGAGCCTTGCCATGCCTGAAATGAAGAGTACAGAATCATGTTGCAGCTGACACAGTCCTCTGCTGCCCCCCTTTTTTTCCCATCTTGGGATGAGCCATGACTGGGATTCGAACCCATGCCCTTCTGGACATGCTCATTTCCACTTAATGACTCGCGCACTAACCACTGAGCCACAGGGACACCTGATATTTGTAGGAAAGTTAAGCCTTATGAAGTTCACTTTTGTTCCTCCTTGACCAGATCCAACTTGAACACCTCTCTGCCGCTTCTGCCATTGCTTTCAGGGCTTGGTTTTTTTCCCTCCCTGCAACTGAGAGCTGTTTCATGAGGCTGTATGCAGACGTTCCCACAAACCCCCTAGCTCCAATTTCTGCAGTGAGGACTTTGACCTGATAGCCTTCTCTCCTCAGGCTGTTTGCCAGATCAGCATACTTTTCAGTCTTGTAGATCTGAGCTGCCTCCATTCTGTTCTCATATGGCACCGTGAGCTCGATCATGATCAGCTGCTTGGTTGACTGAGAGTGTAATACTATGTCTGGTCTCATGCCACTCTTGCTGATAATCTCTGGGTGACTATTCCATTCTGGGAGGTCTGCTGTGCACTCCCAGTCATCTGCCCCGTCCAGCAGACTCTGCCTGCATGTTCCGAGTGGCACTGTTGTTCTTGGCCATGATTCGCTGCCTCCTGCCGTGAAGAATGTTGCGGGTGCTTTTGGAGTCCTGATTTTCCCTTTTGTGGTGTTGGTACTAGCCCAGACTACTTGTACAATCTCTTTGAGCACTTGGTTGTGCCTCCATGTGTACCTTCCTTGAGCCAGGGCTACTTTACACATGAGCTTAGGACATGCTCCACTGTTTGTTTTTCATGGCAAAGGGGGCATGAAGGATCGTCTGTTTTTTCCCCCACTTCACCAGGTTTGCATTTGAAGGCAGAAGGTCATATGCAGATCTGAGAATGAAGCTGATCCTGAGGGGCCATGTGCCAAATGTCATTCCAAGTGAGACTTCTTTGGAGTGCATTCTCCCACGTTGTCCATTGCCCTTGCTGGCTCTGCTGGACTGCTTTTTTTTGGAGTCTTTTTTGGTCTTCTTCTTTTCTCATCTCCTGAATCATCATGTCTCTTTTTGGCTTTTCCTTTGGCCTTTGACCACCATTCAGTTTTGGTCACCCCCAGTCCTTGTCTGTTGGTCTGTGTGTGTCCTGTTATTTCTCTGATCTTGAGACTTTCTTTTGCAGAATCCATCGCCTCTTGAACTTTCCATTTTCTGCCTGTCTTCAGCTGGGGCTTGATTGCTTCAACCACCTTGTCTCCTGAGTCCTCCAGCATGCTTTGAAGTCTGATCTTCCCTGCTTTATATTCCTCCAGGATGGATTTCAGTGGTAGTTTCAGCTTTGCTTGGCGACAGTATAGCGCTATGTCAGTCAGACAGGGTGGGACACCACCAAGCCATTTCCTTGTGAACTTGTTGATTTTTGATTCCATTGCCTCCACTATGCTGGTGCAGATGTCGTATATCATCAGAGGCCATAGGAGCTTTGGTATCATGAACTGCAGACACCAGACCTTGTATTTGCCAGGGAGCCCACACTGGTCAATGGTCTCCAAGCCTTCTTCCGACATCTGTTTGGTTTCTTTTGCTCTTCGTGTGTGTCTTTCAGCGTATCATCATACCATCTTCCAAGGCTCTTGACTGGCTCTTCTGTTACTGTTGGAATGGTCTGGTTGGCAACACTGAAGACCACAGATTCGGCCACTTTTCCTTTCCTCAGTGAGAGACTCCGTGATTTCTTTGGCTTGAACTTCATTCTGGATGAGGCAACTATGTCGTCCCCTCTCCAGCACGTGACGTGTCTCGTCTTCTCTGGATGAAATCACTGTAGTGTCATCCATGAAGGCCTTGAGAGGGGGCATCTTGTATCCATCGCCAAGGTCTGTTTGTCTTGCGTTGCTTGTTGCTGCTTTCAAGATGACTTCCATTGCCAACACGAACAGTATTGGGGAAATTGCACAGCCCATTGCAATGCCCACTTCCAAGTTGATCCAATCTGTTGTGTACTCCTTGGTAGAGAACCGCATTGAGAAGCCATTGAAGTACTTCTTGAGCATGTCGCGGATGTTCTTTGGGCACATGTTGTTTTTTTCCATGAGGTACTTGGTCAGCCTTGCTGCCATGACAGAGAAGAAGATCTTCCCTTCGACATTCAGTAGTGATATTGGCCTGAACTGGCTGATGTCACTTGAGTTTTGCTCTTTGGGGATGTACACACCATCTCTGCCGTCATCCACTGGCCGCTGATCTTCTGATTTCTCCAAGCTGATTGCAGCAGTCTGTGGAGCCACTCCAGCACCTTGGGACATTTCTTGTACAGCTGGTAAGGTACTCCGTTTGGCCCTGGTGATGATTTGGCTCTGGTTTTGTCGACCACCTTCTTGATTTCCGCCAACGTTGGAGGCTTGTCATTGAACTGTTCCTCAGGGTTGTTGGCCACACCAGACCTTGAATGTCGAGTGGTGCTTTGCTCTGTGAGTCAGAGTATGTTTTCCTCAGATGCTGCTCAAGAACTCCTTTGTCCACACTTAGGGTCCAGATTTTGGCTGCTCGAACAGAGTTCTGGCAAACTGGAAGGGATCTCTGAAGAAACACTCTTGTGTCTTCTTCTTTTTTTTTTTTTTCCTCTTCCTCGCAGATTCTGCTTTGCTGAGGGCGCTGTGTTTTGCTTTCAGGTCTTCCCAGAGTTTTTCCAAGCCTTGTTTTTCAGCTGGCAGTGCGGTCTTCATTTGCTTCTTGAGGTTTTTCTTTTTGGACCCTGATCTTGTCCATCTCTTCTTGGCGTCTGGATTTCTTTGGAGGTGTTTTCTCTTTGGGTAGTTTTGCTCCATAGGCGTCTCTACATGTGGCATACACAATGTCCCCATATGTGGCTAGTTTGTGTCCCAGGGTGCTTTTCCCTATCAGTGCATCGAGTCTTTGGACGATTTTTTGCATCCAGTTTCTCCCAATCTTCAGTCTCGTTTGCTCGTGGCAGGTTGAGTTTCAGGCGCCTGGCATCGAGGGCCTGTGCAAATTCCTCATCCGAACCAACAGCGTGGATGTCCCTTGGCACTGTGATTTAAATCCTGGCCTTGGTCTTCCGACGTCTTATCTGCTGATGCAGTGCGCTGCTGCTCATTCAGATGAGTCTTCACACATCCCATCTTTGTTCTGTGGATCTTCATGCCACGGGTGTAGCGAAACGCTTTCCACAGACACATGGATATTCCATTTGGTCCATGTTCGTAGTCCGTTTGGGATTTGCAGTCGTGATTGGTTGAGCACCGATGGATTCATCATTCTCTCCCCCTTTCGGTGAATCCTGGGAGCATCTTTTCCTTTTGATTTTAGTAGCCACATGTTGAAGGCAAAGTGGGGAGCCAGCCCACAGAGCCCTTGGTTCTGGTCTTTCCCAGTGTCCTCCGGTCTTTCCCGGACGTCCTCCGGCCTATTCCCGGAAGTCATGGTTTTCCCATGCATCAGTAGAAAGAAACTCGTGAGAGCGTGGCAGCAGAGAGTCCTCAGAAGAGAAGCCCCCTTCAAGCGAGTGTTTTCGGCCCTTATCTCCTGACACTCTAGGGGGGTTGGGCCACACCCGGTTCATGACTCCGGATGTCCCTCTGCTGCCCCTTTTTTTTTTTTCCCATCTTGGGATGAGCCATGACTGGGATTTGAACCCATGCCCTTCTGGACATGCTCATTTCCACTTAATGACTCGCGCACTAACCACTGAGCCACAGGAACACCTGATATTTGTAGGAAAGTTAAGCCTTATGAAGTTCACTTTTGTTCCTCCTTGACCAGATCCAACTTGAACACCTCTCTCTGCCGCTTCTGCCATTGCTTTCATGGCTTTGGTTTTTTCCCTCCCTGCAACTGAGAGCTGTTTCATGAGGCTGTATGCAGACGTTCCCCAAACCCCCTAGCTCCAATTTCTGCAGTGAGGACTTTGACCTGATAGCCTTCTCCCCTCAGGCTGTTTGCCAGATCAGCATACTTTTCAGTCTTGTAGATCTGAGCTGCCTCCATTCTGTTCTCATATGGCACCGTGAGCTCGATCATGATCAGCTGCTTGGTTGACTGAGAGTGTAATACTATGTCTGGTCTCATGCCACTCTTGCTGATAATCTCTGGGCGACTATTCCATTCTGGGAGGTCTGCTGTGCACTCCCAGTCATCTGCCCCGTCCAGCAGACTCTGCCTGCATGTTCCGAGTGGTACTGTTGTTCTTGGCCATGATTCGCTGCCTCCTGCCATGAAGAATGTTGCGGGTGCTTTTGGAGTCCTGATTTTCCCTTTTGTGGTGTTGGTACTAGCCCAGACTACTTGTACAATCTCTTTGAGCACTTGGTTGTGCCTCCATGTGTACCTTCCTTGAGCCAGGGCTACTTTACATGAGCTTAGGACATGCTCCACTGTTTGTTTTTCATGGCAAAGGGGGCATGAAGGATCGTCTGTTTTTCCCCACTTCACCAGGTTTGCATTTGAAGGCAGAAGGTCATACGCAGATCTGAGAATGAAGCTGATCCTGAGAGGGGCCATGTGCCAAATGTCATTCCAAGTGAGACTTCTTTGGAGTGCATTCTCCCACGTTGTCCATTGCCCTTGCTGGCTCTGCTGGACTGCTTTTTGGAGTCTTTGTTGGTCTTCTTCTTTTCTCATCTCCTGAATCATCATGTCTCTTTTGGCTTAATAATAATCTGTAGCATGACAAAAAACAACAGCTTGATCTATAAACACATTGATGTTTGATACAAACAGCTAAACAATAGCTTCATTTAACAACAATGCCCACATTAGTTGATAAAAACAGAGATGCATTCAAGCACACTGCCTATGGAATGCATCCACATGTACAATTCAGTCTGTTTTACGTTACATAATGATCAGTCTTTTTCTTCTTCCCTATAAAACTTGGACATATACACACATCTATATGTAACACTCACCATGCTAGGTTACAGAAGATTCTTTTTCTTTTCTTATAAATGAAAGGCATAAATACATGAGTACAACCACTCCTTATCAATGAATGATTCTGTCTCAACCTGTTAATATTATGTACCAATCTGAATGAACACCCCAAATGTCATATACGATTCTACTAATCCTTCATATGTTGCTCACCAATATCATATCTGAATTGCATATGCAACTGTTACATGCAGAACCTCACAAATGTTGAAAACAGTTTGGTCTCAATATGATATGTTACACACAATTCTGTCTGCCCTGTTCCCCAGGATCTATGCCGCCCCATGCCATGTTCGAAAGAATTCTGTCTTAACCCTCCCAAATGTTACATACAATTCTGTTTCAACCAAAAATGTTGCATAAGATTCTTCCTCCACTCCCACACAATGCTACATCTGTCTCTGTCTTCACTCCCCCTCTTCTCACCCCCACAAATGTAAGGTATAATCCTACCTCAGCCCCCTGATAAAACATACTACTCTGCCTCATGTACACACACACACACACACACACACGCACACACACACACACACACCATGATACATACGATTCTGTCTCTTTCTTGCCACCCCCAAGGCTGGGCACATGCTGGGCAAAGGCAGCAGGCTGCTTGCGTTGGGGTGGGTTGCTGATGGCCACTGAGATGACGTGTTCACCGATCTGCAGACCGTCCGTCTTCAGCAGAGCATGGGCTGCCATTTCCTGAACAACACAAAGATCGGCCACCATGTGGGTAAATCTGTTAATAGCCCTGACTGTGCATAGCATGTACGCATAACAGTAAGAACAGCTATCATGTCAGTACTGTTACATAGCCATGTACACAACATGTACACCTAACGGTAGGTTACTATATACACAACATGTCATAGGATACTGTACACAGCATGTACGCATAACATTAAGATCAGCTATCATGTCTGTACTGGTACATAGCCCTGTACACAACATGTATGCCTAACGGTAGGTTACTGTACACAACATGTATGCATAACAGTAGGATACTGTACACAACATGTATGCATAACAGTAGGTTACTGTACACAACATGTATGCATAACATTAGGTTACTGTACACAACATGTATGCATAACATTAGGTTACTGTACACAACATGTATGCATAACATTAGGTTACTGTACACAACATGTATACATTAGGTACTGTACACAATGTGTATGCATAATGTTAAGTTACTATACACACATGTATGCATACCAGTAGGATACTATACACAACATATATGCAACAGCAGGATACTGTACACAACATGTATGAATAACAGTAGGACACTGTGCACATGTATACATAATAGTAGAATACAGTACACAACATGTATGCATACCAGTAGAATACTGTACACAACACATATGCATACCAGTAGGGTACTGTACACAACATGTATGCATACCATACCAGTAGGGTACTGTACACAACACATATGCATAACAGTAGGACACTATACACAACATGAATGCCTAACAAAAGGATCAGCTGTCACGTATAAAAAAAAACCCTGTCCCTTAGCCCGGACTGCACAACATAGAGATCAATCATTCTTTCACCCTTCCATGCCCACAGCACCACCCACTCATGTTGTGATCACTTTACAGCTCACACACTTATGCAGGCATGTTCACTCTCATAGTATGAACTCACACAGACACATGCATGTGTGACTGGTCGTCAATACAAAAGTACTGAATCTGAACTTTCGAAAGTTTTGACATGAAAAAATATGATATAAAATGGCGTCAGATTAACAAGAACACTCTCCATTCCACACACAATGGTCAAGAGGTGCTCACTAACAAATGCAAGTGCTCTCACACACGCACACACACACACACACACACACACACACACACACACACACACACAAAGGTATTCGTTCTGGAAATGGACCAACTCTTCTCTCTCTACATTAAAAACTATATATATAAAACATACGAGGCTTCAATATGTACACACAGTCACTCACACACACACACACACACACACACACACACACACACACACAATCTTTTCACTGAATGTACTAAAAAAAAAAAACCAACAAAAAAAACACATGCATAGTATACCATGTCACACAACAAAGAAAAACGATATTCTACATGCAATCATATCATAGACAAGCACCAAAATACACACAATACAACATATCACACATATCACCACACCACACACAGAGAATACAGAACACATACACCACACACATGAAGTAACACGTATCTCAAAACACCATGCACACTGAGAAATAACTATTGTCTGATCAATCACTCCTGTGTAACGCTCTTCATTTTTTTATCTTCCCATTCACCGCTATGACACACAAAGACACAAAATACTGATACTCCCCTTTCACATCAAAGACACACACAGGTAACTACTCTGACATTCCCCTTTGACCTTAACGACACACAGAGACACCTACTCCCTGACATATCCTTTGATCTCAACAGTAAACAGACACTTACTTTCTGACATTCCGTTTGACCTCGGTGACAAAAAGACACTTATTCTCCGACATAATACTCTCATCTCAATGATGAACACAGACATTGTTTTCATATTCACTCTCACCTCTATAATACACACAGACACCTACTCTCTGATATTCCCCTCTCACCTCTATCACACAGACAGACACCTGCTCTCTAATCTTCCCCTCTCACCTCCATGACAAACACACATACCTACACTCTGGTACTTCCTCTCACCTCTGTCACACAGACAGACACCTGCTCTCTAATATTCCCCTGTCACCTCAACAACAAATACACATACCTACACTTTGGTATTTCCTCTCACCTCTATCACACAGACACCTGCTCTCTAATATCCCCCTCTCACCATAACAACAAACACACATACCTACATTCTGATATTCCCTCTCACCTCTATCACACACACAGACACCTGCTCTCTGATATTCCCCTCTCACCATAACTACAAACACACATACATACATTCTGGTATTCCCTCTCACCTCTATCACACACACACACAGACATCTGCTCCCTGATACAAACACACATACCTACACTCTGGTATTTCCTCTCATCTCTATCACACACACAGACACCTGCTCTCTAACATTCTCCTCTCACCTTAAAGACAAAACTACATACCTACCCTCTGGGTACTCCTCTTCCCTCAATGACAAACACAGACATCTACTTTGATCTTCCGCTCTCACCTCTACAACAACACACACATACCTTCTCTATGGTGTTCCTCTTACCTCTGCAACACACATACCTTCTCTCTGTTGTCCCCTCTCACCTCTACAACAAACACACATACCTTCTCTCTGTAGTCCCCTCTCACCTCTACAACAAACACACATACCTTCTCTCTGTTGTCCCCTCTCACCTCTACAACAAAACACACATACCTTCTCTGTAGTCCCCTCTCACCTCTACAACAAACATACCTTCTCTCTGTTGTCCCCTCTCACCTCTACAACAAACATACCTTCTCTCTGTTGTCCCCTCTCACCTCTACAACAAACACACATACCTTCTCTCTGTAGTCCCCTCTCACCTCTACAACACACATACCTTCTCTCTGTAGTCCCCTCTCACCTCTACAACAAACATACCTTCTCTCTGTTGTCCCCTCTCACCTCTACAACACACATACCTTCTCTCTGTAGTCCCCTCTCACCTCTACAACACACATACCTTCTCTCTGTAGTCCCCTCTCACCTCTACAACATACATACCTTCTCTCTGTAGTCCCCTCTCACCTCTACAACATACATACCTTCTCTCTGTTGTCCCCTCTCACCTCTACAACACACATACCTTCTCTCTGTTGTCCCCTCTCACCTCTACAACAAAACACACATACCTTCTCTCTGTTGTCCCCTCTCACCTCTACAACAAACACACACATACCTTCTCTCTGTAGTCCCCTCTCACCTCTACAACAAACACACATACCTTCTCTGTTGTCCCCTCTCACCTCTACAACAAACACACATACCTTCTCTCTGATATTCCCCTCTCCCCTCTACAACAAACACACATACCTTCTCTCTGATATTCCCCTCTCCCCTCTACAACAAACACACATACCTTCTCTCTGATATTCCCCTCTCACCTCTACAACAAACACACACACACACCTTCTCTGATCTCTCTTACCTCTGCGACACACAAAGACCCCTAATTTCTAATATTCTGTCTGACACACACATATTTCTACTTTCTGATATTGCCTCTCAGCTCTACAAAACACACACGTGTCTACGTTCTGATATTCCCTCTCAACTCTATAACAAACAGAGACACCTACTCTCTCATACTCCCTCTCACCTCTGTAACAAACACAAGACACCTTTTTTCTGATACTCCCCTTTCACCCCCTTGACATACACACATACCTGTTATCTGACATTCCCCTCTGACCTTTACGACACACACAAAATCCTAAAACTGCTCTCTGGAACTGCCTCCCCCCCCCCCCCCCCCCCCCCCCCCCCCCTTCCCCCCCCCCCAATAGTCACCTCTCACCTCAGTCTCAAACTCAACGTAGGCCAGACCTTTGGGTGCTCCACTGCGATACGTCACCAGTCGCACGTCCTTGACCTTTCCATGCTGACAAATCACATCAAACCTGTTTTTAGCCTTTCCCTTGGGCTCACATCATGAAACATTCTGACAACACCCTGCACGCTTACAATGATACACAAAACATGGAACATCACCAGGCATAGGTTAAAATAACAAAATGGTTTTCACACAGTGAATATCCCATGAAAGAAGTAAAGTAAAATCTGTTTCCATGTTACTTTCATTTCATTTCCATGACCCACTGATTACCATACGAAGAATCTAGAAATGCGTGATAGTTGGGGTGGAGACTGGAGAACACTGGAGGAATAAAGTAAAACTTGCTTCCAAAATACTATCTGTTATTTCCATAATCACTGATTATGACATGAAGAATGAAGAAATGTGTGAAAAGTTGGGATGGGAACTGGAGAACATTAGATCTGTCCAGACAGTTCATTATGCAGCGGAAAGGTGTGAACAGTAAGAAGAAGAGAAATTTTCGTGAACACCGTTCTGAGAAGAGTGGAGGGTGGGCATGGAGGAGAGCATCATGGCCAGAATGAAAAGGGAAGGGGAGCAAACAAAGTGATGAAGTGAAAGTTGGAAAGATTTATGTAATGAGTGGAGAACAATTCATAGGTGTCGGATCCAGGAAAAAAAAAAGAAATGTGTGTGTGTGTGTGTGTGTGTGTGTGTGTGTGTGTGTGTGTGTGAGTGTACTAAGGAGATTAATAGATGATCTTTCTTTCATCCTATTTTGTAAGTAAACCATTTAAATAATCCACAACACACATGCTCATTGTTCATCTTATTTCATAAAGCTCTTCAAGAAAATCATTTGATTAATGCATTATGTACATGCTCATTGCTATCATAATCTGTACAGGATCGTTTATTATCATTACTGTTTATACAAAGACGTACAAACCACACAAAAAGTGTATGTGTATACACATGTGTATCTGCCTTCTTACCTCTTTGAAGATGTTTTCCAAGCTTCCACTGTACAGGTGAAAGGAAGATTCTTGATGAACAACTTGCTCTTTTCCATGGCAGTAGCATACTGCAACGATTCAAATCGACACCAAACATCATCCAACATTTGTTCCTCTGCAATGGAGTGGTCTACTTCAGCTGCGTAACAGTACTTCCAAAACAGGCAACAGAAACCTATCTCCACTGAAGAGGTGTAAATGCAACATCAACAGAAAATGCCAACAGCACTTTACTTTTCTTCTCTAGATCAATAATCCAAATTCATAAAAAAAAAAAAAAAACAACCCCAATCCTCTCACGGACCTGTCACTAAGCCAGTAAAGCTGATCATCAGTGATACAACAACACTATACAAATATACTGTCTTCATAACAGAAAAAAGCTGAAACCATAGTTTAGCATCTTGTCAACAATTTCAAGAAATACTGGTACAGTTTGATCTACTCACACAGAAGAGTCCTACAGGAACAGAAGTCAGTTCAACAGGTGGAAAATTGTTCCTGTCATCTGGTCATTGTTCACCCTTTTAACTACCATTCTGCTCTGTTCCACTATTACCAGGTAACCACTGATCAGCCTGGCACAGGCGCCCCTCCACTTCATTCCCTTTCACCACCTCTGAAACTGAAGGGCAACTGCAGTTGTGACGGCGGCCGCCATTTGCATAGTGAACTGATTTCAGGCCCAAATGTGTTTGAAAAAAAATGTTCTGCCTTTGTCAAGTGTGACAATGACTGACAGTGACAGGGGGCTGTCCTTTAAAGACAACTGCAGTCTATTCATTGCCCAAGCAAGCAACACCGAATCAACAGTGACAGCTCAGAAAGCCATATAGATTGCATGAATCTGTTCTTGAACTCACTTCACTCACTTCAAACTCCAGAGGCAGTGTGTGAAATGACCCAAGAAGCGGGAAGTCTGTGTAGAAGCTATACATGAATTTTGAATTTTCCATGATCAAGTGACCCCAAAGGTAGGCCAGATGCAGAAACATGCACAGCAGAGCGCGTCCACTTATACATTTTTGTACAAACTTCATGGTGAATTTGACTGTAGCATTTGTTTTGTTTCCCTCAAAAAGTAACTCAGTTTCAAAAGTTCAATTTACACTGGTTTGGCACTCTTTTAAAAAGAAAAAGCATTTGGAAGAAGATGGTTACGTTAAAAAAATAATAATAATGAGTTAATGGTAACGAAACATTAAGATAGTATTACCCTAACTCCTACCAGCACCAGTACTGTGGAAATTCTAAATCAGTCAACAAGCCATAAACTCATTTTAAAAAACTATATGAAAGTCTGAGAGGACAGTAAAAGAAGAAGGAAAAAAGTGAGAGAGAAGAGAGAGAAATGAAAGCAGCTGCCAACGGACCTTGAACTGATGCGTCTTCTTGCCGGAGCTCCTGTCTTCACACCGTGACACAAACATGGGACGGCCCTCCAACGGCTGTCGATCCTGCTTCAGGGCCATGAGAACCCCGTTCTGTGGAGGAACATGACAGTTCACTAGTTTGCATATACAAAGCACACACACACACACACACACACACACACACTATACGCACACACACACACACACACACACACACACACAATACACACAGACACACACACACACACACAAACCCAAATCAAATGGAAGATCTCCTTCTTTAAGTCCAGTCCTATGTGTTGGGTGATGTTTGCTGTCTGCTCAACAGACCCTCTTCCCCTACCCACCACACCAAAGCCCTACCAGAGTAGGAAACCTTTTGGTGTGTGGAAGGTGGGAAGCACTGCAACACATGGCCTGAGGCCTGGGGGCCAGTACTACACAGGGCACTCATCCACACAGATGTTGATTCTGTACAGATGGGAGAGCAGCTGGCCAGGTCCTGCTCTGAGGCAGAAGAGTGTGAGTGGCTGGTCTGATTAACAGGGGGATACTGTCCTGCCAATGTTTCAGATGAAGCACTCCCTCCATGGGATTCTACAGTGACTGCAACACAGACTGCGCATCTGCATAAAGTGACTCTGCTGGGACTTTTGTTTTTAACTCCGCTGTCTGTTCCAGCTTGCATGGTCTTGGGAATTTGTCTCGCCTTTTGACAGCCCATGTCACCATAATGGGAAGGGATCCACGGCAGTACCATCACTGACTTGGTCCTGAGCTAATTTCAAAATAAGGTGACTGAAGGCTGAAACTGAAACAAACTCTTTTTAAAATTGATAGTGAATCCGCAAGACAAAATGGACAAACAGATTACAAGACAAAACACAACAAGTTTCAACCTCTTAGGTCTTCTTCAGGTAAAATATGCAACATTCAGAACAATGATAAACTGAATGTTGTTTGTTTTACCTGAAAGAGACCTATGAGGTCAAAATGCACTGTGTTTTGTCTTGTAATCTGTTTGGCACACCCATCTTGCATGGAATATGAGAAGATAAGGGATTGCTTGTTCTTCTTTGTTTTCATTGTCCTGACTGTTGTTTGTTTTACCTGAAGAAGATCTAATAGGTCGAAACACGTCTTATTTTGTCTTGTAATCTCTTTGTCCATATTGTCTTGTGGAATCACTAACAAATCTTTTAAAGTTTAGTCCTGAGGGTCAGCAGCTTCTGTTTCATGTCCTGTAGGATCTATTATCAATCTTTTTTTTTTGTTTGTTTTGCCTGGAGGCTGTAAAGAAGAGAGCAACAGCTGGAGAAGATTGGCTGGAATGTTGTCTGTCTGAATCGGTGTGTGGGAGGTGGTGAACTGGGCACATGCTTTGTCCTGCACAGTACTTTGTTGAGCTGAGCCAATGGCCATGGATGTGTTGACAGTGATACCATCAGTGAGTCTGCATCCTTGCTGAATTCTCATCACAGCTACACGTACAGAACTGGAGTCAAGTGGGCCTATGCATTTGAGGGTGACTAGCTTCACTTCAGCCTCAGTGTGTTTTTCCTTTTGTTCTAATCACAGGACTGTCACGGGTGACAGGACACCGAGCCACCAGTCCTCTGGAAGAAGTCAGAGCAGCAAGTCTTTGCCTGATACTGTCTACTGACATTTGCCATGAATGTGATTGGATGAAAAAGTGGTTTTTTTTTCCCATGTCACATCTTCCATGCAGCTGCACCAAGCCTGTCCCCTCACTGATCCTGCAGAGTAGGGAGCTACCAACATCAAGCCATCGTCAGGCACGCCACCAGTGGAGCCATATACTGCTGCCAGGTCACTCTGGTAAAGATCAATGGTGCTTGTTCTGATCCAACGATGTCGTCTAAAACGTTTAATGGTCAGAGCACTAACTGAGTGGGTCAGTAAGCTCTTCAACCTTCATACACAAAACCCTTCCAAAGAATTTTAATACACACGCCAATTTCGATCTCCAGATGTATGCCTATTTCACACCACGTCTACAAGTACATCACAAATGTTTGCAAAAATAAAAAAAAAGAATGTGCATGGGATATCAAGCTATATGTCTAAACGAAAGCAAATGTAATAACATAATATCAAAATATATATACCTAACACTCTAGCTTTTCATGATTCACACCACTGACCATAAATTGAACAAAAAAAAACTTTTTAGATAACAGCCATAGACGCTATACCCCCGACTCCCCACCCTAGCATACTGTTCGTCTCTCTAGGCCAGTCATGCCCAAACTCTTTTACAGCATTCAGCCAAGCATGGGAAAAAAACATGACCAAGATCCTGTGTGTAGAGTTTACAATCAGCAACTGTTCTTAACTTGCTGTCAATTCATTGATATCATTTAGGACATGTTTCTTTTCTGATAATCACACGTCTTAATTATACACTTGCCTGATCTCGCATAAACATCAGTGATGAACCCTATACATCAACTCAGCACAACTGGTATAAAACTGATAAAAGTTCTTTCCTATTTTCTGGTAACTCAAGTTACACCCCTGCCAGTCATGATCCCCATGCCAAGCTGTGTCACAATGAGGGAGAGAGATACTCACAGCTTCTGTGAACTGTACATAGCCGAAACCTTTGGACAATCCTTTGTAGTTTTTCACCAGCCTCACCTCCACAATCTCACCACACTGAAACATCACCAACACTGTGAAAACACTCTGTCTGAAACAAATACAGCTGACAATCTTCCCACCCCCCCCCCCCCCCCCCCCCCCCCCCCCACAACCTTTTTGGCTAATTGCAACCTTGACACCACACATTTTGCTAATTATCAAAAACATAACAAATCTCAAACAAACTCTACCATCAGTTCTGATGTCATTAATTTTACTAGCAATGAAATGCATCTTTTTTTTTTCCTTTCTTCTTCTTTTTTTTTTTTTTTTAACTGTTTGGTTTGGTATGCCTCAAGCAAATTTCAAACATGATGTTGCAAAGTAAACTGTCATTATGGAAAATAAATTTTCTTTTTTTTTGTGACTTCCAAGTCAGTTTATTTGTTGGTTCCCTTTTTCTAGAACTCAGATACACTGTACTAGAATGAGACCACAAGCAGGCACTGTCACACCTTTTTGCAGCCACACTCATACTCCATGATACTCTACCTTCTCAAACGCCTTGCGCACGGTGTCTTCGGTGGTGGAGTAATCAAGGTTGGACACAAAGACAGTGACGACGTCTTTGGATGGGTCGTGGTGGACCGTCTCTCCGTGATCAGATGCTTCTGAGTCACAACAGGGCAAACACTGTTAAGGACTGTCTCTCCGTGATCAGATGCTTCTGAGTCACAACAGGGCAAACACTGTTAAGGACCGTCTCTCCGTGATCAGATGTTTCTGAGTCACAACAGGGCAAACACTGTTAAGGACCGTCTCTCCGTGATCAGATGTTTCTGAGTCACAACAGGGCAAACACTGTTAAGGAGTGGAACCCGTTTGCTCTTGGCTTAGAGTTTGACAATTGTACAAAACCTACTGTATGCATGCGTGTATAAAGTCAGAAACAGACAGTGCATATATACACACACACACACATACAAATGGATGTATTCACACAGCCAAACATGTATGAGTTCATGAATCATCATGCACACTATCCCAGCAGCATGCAAAGTGTACTACGACAAACAAACTAGTTGCACGCATTTCTATGTCTTGTGTTTGATCTGTGTCCTCTCAGTGACATGAATCCCACATCACTCATTCCAGCCACATCTACAACATGACATCAACATTGCCCAGGCACCTACAACAATGACATCAACATTGCCCAGGCACCTACAACAATGACATCAACATCGCAGAGTCACAGAGGCAGGTTGAGCACGTACTCCCCACTGTTCTAAGACCGCCCGCCAACACATCTAGCAAGGCAATGGTCACAGAAGTGAGGGACCTACACATAGTACAAACATGCACTTTGACACAAGTGTATGCAGGTACAGTCAACACACACACACAGTCTCACAGATTTATTCTGTGCTGGGACTACCTACCTCTTGATGCATGTGTATGCAGGTCTAGTCAACTCATGCACAGTCTCACAGATATATTCTGTGCTGGGACTACCTACCCTCTTCTTTAGCTTTCTTGGCAGGTGGAGAGTCCTGACCGTTGGGAGCCTTGGGCATTTTGAACCCGTCTCTGTCAGTGGTTGCCTCTGGTAGCTGCCACACAATGCAATCCTTGTCATCACCTCAGCACAGATCAGTGTGCAATACTATCAACAACAGAAATGATAAAATGGCTGCTAACGCCAGTTTGATTCCAGTATTCAGACCCGTTTATCAAAAAACAATAAATGTGATCTACTTTTCTGTGTGTTCTCATGTGTTTGCAACTTCTTGCTGAGCAGTGGCAGGCAATGACAAATGTGGAAGAATGGAAAATTGTCCACTAAAGTTGACTGCACAGAATACACATTTTCCTGACTGAATAATCTGTAAGGCATGGCTCACTGGCATACTTTGGTAATATTTTCCCTCTCTGGTAATTTCTTTTTTTCTCAAGGCATGCGGACCCACTCTACTTGATTTAGCATGTTACCCTAGTGACAGACGGAATAAAATGCAAATGAAATAGCAAGAGTCAGCACAAAGCCACCTGAGGACCACATTTGACAGGACCTAGACAAGTCAGCAGGTGGCTCAAACAATGGGAAATGCACACAATGTACCAAAGTTGTGTTGAAACTGACTTGGTCAAGATGACAACTTGGTCCCTTGCCAGCTTTTTGAAAGTTGAAGTTTTGAAAGTGATGTGCACACTGACAAAGATTACTTTAAAAAATGTACAAAAAGCTGAGACTACAGTGCTTCACTGGACATTTCAGGTATATAACTGATAAACGCCTGCAGTCATTTTGGGTGATAGCTGACAATAACTGTCAAATCTGGATTACAGACCGAGCTGCAAACAGTGACCGATTCATGAAATGATTTTGTCTGGCCATTGCCTGGAATTCCATTACAATTCAAAGAATTTTTGACTGAAAGCTAAAGCCAGGGCCTGGCACTGATCCCATTACTATCCCCTCCCCCTCTTCCATGCCACACTGATCTGCACCAAACTGAAAAGGGTTTGTCCTTCAGACACATTCCATCTTCCCACAACGATTCATTGCAATTGGTTCATCAGTTTTTGAATAATCTTACTGACAGATGTAATCAGCCAACAGGTGAGGGTGAAACACATAACCTTTTGGCGGAGATAAAAACACCACAAACTGTCACCACCACCTTCTCACTCTTCCTCCCCGTCTCCCTCACCTTCCGTTTCCGACTTCTGTCCTCCACAGTGCGTGCCCCTGTCACGGATGCCGACCACTTGCCTGCAGTGCTGTGACTGAACCCTGCCTGTGTGGCAGACTGGTCTCCCTTGTCACCTGCCTTCTCCCCCTTTTTCTGCTCCTTGGTGGAGGCGCGTTGCTTCTTCTTCTGCTCTTTCAGTGCTGCCTCTTTTTCTGCTGCCTGGGACAGACACACCACCACAGCTAATGATTAAGCCAGTGGTGGCAGATTAGAAATATATTTGTTGTCGTCTCGTCATGTTACTTTTTGACCACATTTTAAACTCACACACACACACACTGACACACACAAATCAAGTTCATAATCAGCTGAATGCACAGGACCTTCACAACAACTGTCACCTGGGGGAAAGAAGACAATCATTTTTCTCTCCAATTTAACAACAGCGCAGTCATGAAAGATCAAGGCAAACCTCGATGAACATCGTCACCCTTCCCTAACTTCACAAGAAAGAAAAGAGACAGAGTGAGCATGGAAAATAGACATTAATTCCCTTAACCCTGTGGACGATACAGGCCAGCCTACCTTAGCTTTCCTCTCATTCACCCTGGCCAACTGTGCCTCACACTTGCTGTAGGCCGCTTCGTAATCCTCCAGTGTGCCTGGAACACCCGAAATATCTGACTGCACTCCACTTCATGTCAAAATGGACTGTTTCAAATGGACTAAAAATTTTCATATTAATAAACTTGAGTTTGCTTATGAAAACTGAAACTGCTTCTGATCAATTCATTTTTCAAGGAATAGCGGACACCGACAGGCATGACCCATGTGTGTGCGTTCATTCGTGAATTTAGGTGTGTGCATATGTGTGCGTGCGTGTGTCTATGTTGTGTGCGTACATGGCCACAAATATGATCAATACAATCTGATCTAATTCAGTTGGACAACACTCACGTTACCCCACTCAGGGTCACACCGTTTCCACTGCACCCCTCTATCATGACAGACCGACTCTTCAAGTCACCTCCAGGAGACAAATGGAACTGGTTGGCCATGCAGGTATGGCATCAAGACTCTTGTTCAAAGTTCCCCAGTTCAATTCCAGTTTGAAACAGCCAGGATGGAAGAGAGTTCTCTGGATTTAACCATTGGTGTGTCTTTGGATCTACTGTCAGGGCAGACTCTCATTCCCTCCTAGTGCTTCAAACAGAAGACTGTAAAAAGAGGTCCTGGTGGTGACCACATGCACAGAAAATCTTGCATGCACATTAAGTCCCATTTCACCTTTTGGAGAAGTGTGTCTGCTGATGTGCACGCTGGATTCATGTTTAGACCACATCCCCCTAGACAGAATGTGGCTAACTTAGTGGTGGGATTGACAAAAAGGGCTGAATACACTAAACCAGTCCACCTATTATGAACCTTATGAGTTCTAACCAAAGAACAGAGTTTGTCAGTTACACAGAGACAGTGAGAGAGAAAGAGACAAAGGAAGAGAGGGGCAGAGAAGAGACAGATGGAGAGAGACAGACAGAGAGAGGAAAAAATAGACAGACAGACAGAGAGCGAGGCAGAGAGAGGGAGAAAGAAAGAGAGAGATCTTTCAAAGACAAAGTCACCTTCTTCCCGTTCAAAATCGATGTACACCTGTGTGATGCACTCCAACCAATCCCATGACGGAGTTCAGCGCGCGCTGAAGAATGCGACGACAATGCTTGGCATCACCAAAAGTTCTGCACAAGTGAGAAGATGCTGACCAATGAAAGTTCCCACTTTCATGGGATAAAGACAGTTGGTCATTTACTCATAACACATTGCATTCCTCCTTCCCTCCCCCCGTGCCCCCCCCCCCCCCCCCCCCCCCCCCCCCACTTCACTGCAGCTCCCTCGTACACAACAACCACATCAAGACCCATCCTTTTGCAGCCTCAATACTGGCAGTCTGCAAGGAGCAATCACTATCAGATCATCAAGTCAACCCACCCAAGGGGACACTGCACTGCTGCTGAGTCACTTCAGTGATGTCGTGTGGTGCCTGCGCTTACCCCAGACAGACAGGAGACCAATTCAGCACCCTACTTACAAGAATAACTGCTGTCATGGAGATGATCTCTGCACCGTCTTCCAAACAACACAACCATCCTTCCGACAACGGTCTTTATAATGTCCCCAACACCAATGCCTGAAAAGCACACTGTTATAGACGTTTTCAGGCAACTTGTTTAGGACACAAAAGAGCATCATCTGTCACCTTTCCAGCCGATAGTAGCTGAGCCACATGGAGGCCTGGCTGCCGTACCCTTCCTGCATCACCTGGTTCCACAGCTCTCTGGCCCGACCCATGTTGCTGCAGTAGCGTGCCTCGATGCTCGCCCAGTGCTGCCGCACGCTGGCCTCCGGGTCTCCGGCCAGGCCAAAGTCTGTTCACACAGGCCAAAGTCTGTTCACACGGGCCAAAGTCTGTTCACACAGGTGAGGCATCACAGTCAGGTATGCTAAGAATGACTGCAAAGATTGAACGCCGGTTAGAAAAGACATACCCAGCTGTGCAAGTGTGAATATGTCTTTGTGGCTGCATGTACATGTGAGACAGCGTGTGGATGTGTGTATGTGTTTGTGAAAGAGTGTGCCTGCATGTGATTAGAAACTTAAAGATCACATCAAGTTGGGCATCTCTAAACAAGATTTCCAGGAGTCTGCTATGTAGTGTTTATATCTGACGTCATCTAAGTCCCAACACTCTATACAAACATGTTTCCAGGGTATGCATATGTGTGAAATGCACCAAACAGTGCCAAAGGCTTCAGTAAATGACTGACAGTTCAGGGAATCCAAACCAGTTTTCTCAAATATGAACCACTCAATGTTGAAAGTGGGTTAGTGAAGAATTATCAGACATGCTTTGAAGCAACTACTGCAAACACAGAGGTTCTTACTCAATTTTCTAATGTACTGCAAGTATACTTTGATGCCCTATATCCTCTCATTTATAATATCTCCAGAAAATCAAATTGTTGATTTTGATAACAGTTACAACCGGGACTGCATCATACAACTTTCGAAAACCTAATCATATTACAAAGACATCAAATGTCCTCTCCCAAATAATACAATACCATGGACTCACAAGTCTGAAGTTGCTGCTGTATCTATAATTCCCAAACCGGGGGCTGGATGCATCATATATACAATCAAACATACATCATTTTTCCTCATGATTACTGTTTCAACAAAATAAAAAAAAGAAACATTAAAACAGGAAGGGAAACAAATCTCACTTTCATAAAGGTGATCGGCAGCTCTCTCAACCGTCAGACGGAAGGTTTCCAGTTCTTGTTCATGGTCTGAAAGTTACAACAAAATTCAGCACTTATGTAAATGATATCTCCAAACTTTACTCATCCAGACATATGAACGTTATCAAACTCTGTAAGTGTATCAAGGCTTACGCAAATATAAATGCATGCTCTGGGATTTATTCTTAACACAGGAAAGAGATGTTATAGACACATTTAACACACAGCTGCCAGCCTTCAGAAAGAGACGTTATATACACATTTAACACACAGTTGCCCGCCTTCAGAAAGAGATGTTATAGACACATCTAACACACAGCAGCCAGCCTTCAGAAAGAGAGGTTATAGACACATTTAACACACAGCAGCCGGCCTTCAGAAAGAGGCGTTATAGACACATGTAACACACAGCTGCCAGCCTTCAGAAGAGGCGTTATAGAGACACATTAACACACAGCTGCCAGCCTTCAGAAAGAGATGTTATAGACACATTTAACACACAGCTGCCAGCCTTCAGAAAGAGACATTATAGACACATTTAACACACAGCTGCCAGCCTTCAGAAAGAGACGTTATAGACACATTAACACACAGCTGCCTGCCTTCAGAAAAAGAGACGTTATAGACACATTAACACACAGCTGCCCGCTTCAGAAAGAGAGATGTTATAGACACATTTAACACACAGCTGCCAGCCTTCAGAAAGAGACATTATAGACACATTTAACACACAGCTGCCAGCCTTCAGAAAGAGACGTTATAGACACATTAACACACAGCTGCCTGCCTTCAGAAAGAGACGTTATAGACACATTAACACACAGTTGCCAGCCTTCAGAAAGAGACATTATAGACACATTTAACACACAGCTGCCCGCCTTCAGAAAGAGACATTATAGACACATTTAACACACAGCTGCCCGCCTTCAGATAGAGACATTATAGACACATTAACACACAGCTGCCTGCCTTCAGAAAGAGACGTTATAGACACATTAACACACAGTTGCCAGCCTTCAGAAAGAGACATTATAGACACATTAACACACAGTTGCCAGCCTTCAGAAAGAGACATTATAGACACATTAACACACAGCTGCCTGCCTTCAGAAAGAGACGTTATAGACACATTAACACACAGCTGCCTGCCTTCAGAAAGAGACGTTATAGACACATTAACACACAGTTGCCAGCCTTCAGAAAGAGAGGTTATAGACACATTAACACACAGCTGCCAGCCTTCAGAAAGACACATCATAGATACATTTAACACTTAGCTGCCAGCCTTCAGAAAGAAAGGTTATACACACATTAACACACAGCTGCCAGCCTTCAGAAAGAGAGGTTATACACACATTAACACACAGCTGCCAGCCTTCAGAAAGAGACGTTATAGACACATTTAACACACAGCTGCCAGCCTTCAGAAAGAGACCTTATAGACACATTTAACACATAGCAGCCAGCCTTCAGAAAGAGACGTTATAGACACATACACACACGCTGCCCGCCGTCAGAAAGCAAAATCAGTGGCCTCATTACAGCAAAGGGAGCAGGGTCAGGTGGGGAGGGGAAGAGGAGACACGGAGGAAGGGGAAGGACACAAGAGAGGAAATGAAGGGAAAAGCGTGCCCCTCCTAAAATCGTGGTGTTCGTTGTCAGCAGATGCAGTCTCCCTTTCACTGAAAGGAGACTACCTAACACAGGTGCACAGAAAAAGTGCATCCTGCAACAACCTTTATTTTGGAGTGTTTTTTTTCCCTCCAGTTTTTGTCTTAAAGAAAATAAAACACTAAAGAGAAAATGTAATTTCATCCTGATATTTGATATTAGTCATAAAGACGTAACAACAAGCCACAGTTGACTGCTCTCCTAACAGCTGTCTTTCGTCCAATCAATGAAACGCCTCAGGTAATCAATGTACACAGTCCACACCTGTCAGACATAGAGACTAACAAGAACCCACAGCTGACAGCTACCTTTCATCCAATCCATGTGATGCCTCAGGTAATCAATGTACACAGTCCACACCTGTCAGACATAAAGACTAACAACAATCCACAGCTGACAGCTACCTTTCGTCCAGTCAATGTGACGCCTCAGGTAATCAATGTACACAGTCCACACCTGTCAGACATAGAGACTAACAAGAACCCACAGCTGACAGCTACCTTTAATCCAATCCATGTGATGCCTCAGGTAATCAATGTACACGGTCCACACCTGTCAGACATAAAGACTAACAACAATCCACAGCTGACAGCTACCTTTCGTCCAGTCGATGCGACGCCTCAGGTAATCAATGTACACAGTCCACACCTGCAGGTAGTCGGCGGGCTCTGTGAAACCGGCCGTTAGGGCTTTGTCCATGGCTCCTGCAACAACACGCACACCTCTGTAACACCCACACCTCTATAACTTCACACCCACACCTCTATAACACCCCACACCTCTATAACATCACACCCACACCTCTATAACATCCACACCTCTATAACACCCACACCTCCTCACAGCTGACCTGCACCTCATGAACAGACACACTTCCAAAGTCCTGTTTTTTCACAGTGAAAGCTTAGGTAAACTGGCTGCTTTTAACAGCCAAAAGCAGATGGATAAATCACCTGAAAAGCTACCAAAGCACTGGTGGACAAGGATTACACTCTTCTTGAGAGAGAGTGGACTGCTGTATGAAATGCGCAAATCAAAGATCAGGAAACTTTCCAGAAAATTTGATGTTAGAAACCTTTTTTTTTTTTTATACTTTTACCATTTTTTTCAAGTCAAAGACTTCAAAATGTACATTTAAGGATGATTAAAATGATCTGCCAACACCTGAGCATGTTCAAACTTTCAGTGATACCTCAGTGAGGTTTACCTCATCTTACATTTCATTCAGCACTCTTCTCTCTCTCAGTAAGACTGTAATCCTCCTCCACCAGCGCTTTAGGTGTAGAGCAGCCTACCAAACCCCACAAGGTCCCTTCTGGGCTGTGTTCACTTTGGGAAAACAAGTCCTATCCTTTAAAAAAAAAAATTCAGGAAATAAACACAACCTGATTGTCTGCAAAATGCACAAACTAATCCAGAACACAACAGCTGATCTGCTGACATTCTCAAGGCAGATCGGACAAGGCTGTGCTAGGGACACCCGCCACTCAGGTCCATCTATCACAATGAAATTGAATCACAATTAATAGGAAAAAAATTTTTTAAAAAAGAATTACTGTGCCAGAAGCAACGCCAAACCTGTTCACTCTACAATTGCTGTTAGTGTTTTCTTCACAAAAATGTGTATATTTTCTCAAAAGGATGTGGTCACACCAATTTTTTTCTTAACGGTAGGGAATGGGGCGAGAGGGGATCCATCTTCCAAATTTCTGTAAAAGCAGTGAAGGAGTAGGGAAGTGGGGGAGGGTATGTTGTCACCCGCCATCATGCAGCAGAGGGTACAGGGACGCCTGATGTGTCAGCATCTACACCTAAAAATAGGCTCTTCCAACAGAAATCACTTTCAAGACTGTTTCATCAGCGCATTTTGGCACACATTCATGCCCTCCTGCCGACTTCTAATTTCAGGGCCTGTTGTCCTCACTGCTGTTCCCATGTATCATCGTGTTGCTGAAGAAGCAGACACAGCCTGACGCAATGTAGCGCACAAGAGATAGCAAGATTTGTTCGTTGTTAGTTGAAGCACACCCTGAGTAAACACTGCATGACAGTTACTGCTTAAGGCCCTTTGTCACTTCATTTTCTTCTTCTCTTTAATTTTTTTTCATTTCTTCTTTTTTCTAGTTCATCGTACTTGTATTTCTGCCATACTTGCATACAAAATGTTGCAAAATCGTATGAATGAATATGTCTGTGATACTGTGATCTGAATTTTTGTGGACAATTGTGAAATGAAGAGAAGCATCTTAATTCATCAATCAAATCACCGACAACAATAATGAAGAAACACTGTCAACCAAACCACTGGCCAGGTACCGTATACTTGTCAGAGCAGAACAAAAGCCTTTCATCTTTTACTGTCATGCACAGAAACAACGATCATCAGACGATGCTAAACATTGCTCCTCACCTTTCACCATGTCAAAGGGCTTGGCACTACGCTCCAGGAGCAGGATGTAGTTTCGCCACAACGCTGCACTCCAGGGACAGTTCCGCAGTGCTCGGTCATACACTGCCATGGAGATACTCCCGATTTTCAGCTTTTCGTCCTGCAGAAAAGCAGTTTTGCTTCTTGATCAAAAACAAACAAAAAAATCATAAGATGATCCTCAGACTTCATGTACTTGAAACAGGACTACTTTTATATATGTTAGGCAAAAAAAAAAAAAGAAAAAAAAGAGAAACACATACAATATTCTCACTTCACTGAGTGGTCAGTGGCTTTGTAGATAACTTACTTACCTAGCATTGCTTAGGAAATATGAAAATCCTAGGGTCAAGGTTGAAGTCTTGTGCTGGACATGCCTTTTCTCTCCCTCTTCACCAGATCTTATCAAGCGAATACTAATTTCCCAGATGAGGTGACAAACCCGATCTCCTGGGCATTAAGTGCTCACAAAATAATGGCTGTCCTTGGCAAAATTCGAATGAAAACTTTATGCTCACAAAATCATGGCTGTCCTTGGCAAAATCCTAAAGAAAAGTTTATACTGATAGACAGGTAGATGCATCACATCATACAATGACCAACAGGTCATTGGTGTGCTATGACACAGACACATTAACAATGGTGTGTTGCTGCCATCTCAGAGTTCAACAGAATTTCAGCTGGCGATGGAGCTACTTTACAGGGCCCACCTCCTTGCCAGTGACTCAATGACACACCGAAGACTGTGGGTTCTGTGACCCACAAGCGCCAACATGAATTACAGATTTTCAGTGTGCTCATTTTCACTACATGTGTACACACACGAGGGGGCTGCCAGAAACAGGGCTGCCTACAGGACAACCAAAGAGATTAAAAGAAAAACAAAATCCTGCTCCACACTTCATCTTCCAGACAATTCCCAAGCTCAATGACAGCCAAAGATGGGCCTGTTCCTTTTTCTGGGGAAAAAAGAGGAAAGCTGACTCAAGATCAACAAAGCTGAAGTGATGTTTACATTAAGGGAAGATGCTGCAGAATCTTGGTATGACTGAGGGTGGGACTGCGCTCCCTTCTCCTGTTGTAGATGCTGGGACATTCTGATTCTCCTGGGCGATCTTCTTGACCAGTGGGATAAAGGCATTTGTTTGAACAGGTGAGAATGTGTAATGAGCATACATAACCTGCATGTGTACACACACAAGGGTGATTCAGCCAGTAACAGCTCTACATATAAGCTGAACTAAAATATCAAACCCCACACTTCACTCTCCAGATGCTGCCAGACCTCAAACCCACCCACCCCTTGACTGAAAACCTAGTGTGCTAACCACTCGACTGTCACACCTGTGCAAGTAAACCCCAGGTGAACACAGCCAGGCACTCACCAGGTACTGGTGTGTACTGCAGCCACAGGTCTGGCACCAGGCAGTTCTCCAGCAAGGCGCGTTCAAACAGACACTGGATGCGGGCAGGATCCCCCTCACGCAACTCAAACTCCAGGTAACTCTGGTAGGCAGCCAACCGCGGAGCTTCCTCTTCCACCTGAATGTGGGGCACAAGGTAAAGTATCTTGATCCACAGTTTATCTGCATGGCCAGAGAAAAACCTGGTGCTACTACTGTTTGGTTCCCTGCTGGCTCCATGTGCTATCTACTTATATCTACCAATCTTTGGGAAGCTTAATCAGTCAACCCGTAAGGGAGACGATTCAGGGGAAGAGTGTACCTTCCTCTTACTTCATCGCTTGGCAAGATCTCTGTTGTCCACCACTGGTGAGATGTTGTCTCCCATCATTATGACAGCTGCACTCTGCCCTCTGGGATGCTGTCCCAACATGACACCATAAAGAATGTGTTTTATAGCTGTGTCATTCATCCCACTAGTCCACAATGGCCTACTCTTGACTGAAAACTTGCACAGGATTTAACGTGTAAGCCACATTTTTATGCAGGCGATCACACATGGGATCTCAAAAGACATGGGGGTAGAGGGGAAGAGAGTTAGCACAGAAGCAAACTTTGAAGTGAAGATCTCTTCCAACCTGAGTGTCTCGTATGGGAATAGAACTGCAGACCTTTGAACAGTTCTGATGTCCTAACCACTAAGCCAACAAGCTTGTAGAGTGTGCCTTCACAATGAAGTTAAGGTGTGTTATCAGCAGACATAGTGCCTGAAACTGAAAAGTATCTTGTTTCAATGAAACTGTGGAGCAGCACAGCACACAACACAACATTCATTTTTGACAGATCTGCGTCAATGCTAATCAGCACAGGTTTTACTTTTTTTGAGAGTGGTTTTTCTGATTTTCTACTCAAAATACTGAAACACACACACACAAAACAACATTATATTAGGATTTGAAATTTGTATACAAACTAGAACTAACAGTTCACCCTCAATGCTCATCTTGCTCTGAATTTGACAAGATAAGTGATTGCTCGTTCTTCATTTTCATTGTCCTGAGTGTTGTTTATTTTGCCTGAAGAAAACCTAAGTGGTTGAAATGCATCATGTTTTGTCTTGTGATTCGTTTGTCCATGTTGTTTATAGGAGTTACTTTAAATGATTTTTAGATTTAACAGTTCACAATAATGTCAACTACCTTCAGATCTCAAACAGTGCTCACCAGTTCAGTCGCAAAAAGAACAATGAATTAAGCAGTTTAGGAGGAAAAAAAAAGTTCAGATTCAGCAAACTGTTCACAGGTCCCCTCACGACTGCTGCCCATGCTGCTGCAAACAAACCTTGTCTGAGCAGACACACAACACGTCAGAGAAAGCAAGAAGTGAGAAGGGAATGAGATGGGGGAGAACTAAAAGATCCCTACCCATTAAGGCCACCATCCCACGTCATTCATCTTAAAGTCAACAGAAAGCACCAGGCAGAAAGTTCCATGCTCCAAGGTCCTGTGCTGGTGTTCAACATGGGTACATGGAGTCATGGGTCCTATGCTGGTGTTAAACATGGGTACATGGAATGATGGATCCTATGCTGTTGTTAAACGTGGGGCACATGGATCCTATGCTAGTGTTAAACATGGGTACATGGAATCATGGATCCTATGCTGGTGTTAACCCTCTTCAGTATGCACTTATCTGAGCTTAGTTACACACCGAAAACCATCGGCAAGATAGGTACTTCTTCGTAATTTGAACATGGTTACCCAATTAAAAAATTAATTTAAAAGAGAGGAAAGAAAAGAATGAAATGAAAAATAATTTTAAAAATTCCTATGACTATATATGTGCTATATCGTAAGTTTGAAGAATGTCACATGAGCCATTTACTTGGGGAAAAAAAAAAAATCTTCTTCTTCAGAACTTTCTTCCGAATTGTTGTTCATCATACCTTGAACCTCATCCCAGTCGAAATCTAGGTCACTCTAAGCTTCATTACCCAGCACTTTCACCAAGTCTTATGCCGTAAATTCTACAAATCACAGTATCTCCATCACTAAATCTCATTATAGAACGGCAGAAATCAAGGTTAGCCATGGTGAAAAACATTATTTCGACTTCAAAACTTAAAAAAAATCGTAACTCGCGAACCACGGCATGCATCGACTCGCGTTTTTTTTTTGCAGACGGTAGAAAATGGCTACAGGAAGAAGGAAATCATGTTCTCGCGAGACTTCCTTTTCTACGAGAAAAACATGGCAGCGCCCATTGTTGCCACATGTGTTACCAGGCGCTGGCAGGCGCTCAGCGTTTTGGCTGTGTGATTTCCGGTTGGGCGCTAGCAGGCGCCCGCTTGTCAAGAGAGTTAAACATGGGTACATGGAATCATGGATCCTATGCTGGTGTTAAACACAGATACATAGAGTCATGAATCCTATGTTGGTGTTAAACATGGGCACATGGATCCTATGCTGATGTTAAACATGGGGTACATGGAATCATTGATCCTATGCTGGTGTTAAACATGGGCACATGGATTCATGGTTCTTATGCTGGTGTTAAACATGGGCACAAGGATTCATGGATCCTATGCTGGTGTTAAACATGGGCACATGGATTCATGGATCGTATGCTGGTGTTAAACATGGGTACATGGAGTCATGAATCATTCCTATGCTGGTGTTAAACATGGGCACATGGATTCATGGATCCTATGCTGGTGTTAAACATGGGTACATGGAGTCATGAATCATTCCTATGCTGGTGTTAAACATGGGCACATGGATTCATGGATCCTATGCTGGTGTTAAACATGGATTCATGGATCCTATGCTGGTGTTAAACATGGGCACATGGATTCATGGATCCTATGCTGGTGTTAAACATGGATTCATGGATCCTATGCTGGTGTTAAACATGGGTACATGGAGTCATGGGAAAGAAAGCAAGCATGAGGAGTCAGAAATATGTAGCTCGGGTCCAGTGCTGACAACAGCCCTCCCACCCCCTTCACTTCTTCCCTCCCAATACATGCAACCAGTGGGTGTGAGGCTTAGGTAGACAATAACAATAAATAGCAGTCCAAATAAAAACTCTAAAAAGACATCTGACTACAATTTCCATGTTAGTTTCAAAGTGAAGTGACTGCAGACGGAAACAGAGACAAATTCTGAAAATATTTTTACTCCACCGGTTTACATGGGCAAACAAATTACCAGACAAAACAGGACACGTTTTCAGTAGGCCTGGCAAAGCTAACTAACTGCTGTTGAATGCTATGGTCTGACATGGTATAGTACATGACGCCAAACAGGACACGTTTCAACCACTTAGGTCTTCTGCGCCCATCTTGCGCTGAATTCAAAAAGATAAGATATTGCTCATTTGGCATTTTCATTGTCCTGAATGTTGCTGACCTTGCCTTAAGAACACCTAAAAGGGCGAAACGTGTCATGTTTTGTATTGTAATTTGTTTGTCCATGTTAACCAGCAGAGTTACATAAAATCACTAATAATATTTGTAATAATTTCCAAAATAAAGGCATTCTACATATACTGGAAGAGCCCCTAGCATCTGCACAGGAGCAGGCCCTGCCCTCTTCACCATCAGTGTTCCCAGGTTGTGCTGCTGACTTACCAGCTGTTGCTCATAGGGTTTGATCTTGTGCAGCCGTTCCAGAGCTCTGTTGTAGGCCTTCTCCACCTCCCTGTCCACTGTGCCCCCTTGCCACTCCTGGTACTCCGTGAACGTCTCCTCCATGTCTGGGCAACACAGTTATCACTGGTCAGAAAGAAGGCCCAGCATGCAAGGCCTATTGGCTGTGGGATATACAGGAGACATTTTAGCCCTGTGTCCTGACATTGGGTCTCTGAAGAAAGTGAGTTTACCATGTTTGGTGACAAATCATGAACCACCATTGTCCGTTATGCCAGCACACACACACACACACACACACACACACACACACACACACACACACACACACTTTTCCAGTGACTGGGAATTGTTGTGGAGATTTCTTGACTTTTTCCTGTTTTCCATGGGCAGAACGAACCCGGTTTGCTGTGAGGCAAAGATGACATGTTTTTGATTCCAATTCAACATTACCCATGAGAGGAACCGCCAGCTGTCGTCGAAAGAGGCTGGCCACTTTGTGGTGCTGGGCGTTAAAGGCCTCTTCCTGATCCTTGGTGCTGACTGCCCCTGCTGCCGGCTGAAACACAACCACTCGTCCATGAACTACACAGCACTGCTATCAACTGTCATCACCATGACACACAACCACTCATCCATGAACTACACAGCACTGCTATCAACTGTCATCAGGTTGACACAATCACACATCCATGGGTTACATTGCACTGCTATCGACTGTCATCACTGTGACACACAACCACTCATCTCTGAACTACACAGCACTGCTATCAACTATCATCACCATGGCACACAATCACTCATCCATGAACTACACAGCACTGCTATCAACTGTCATCAGGTTGACACACAACACTCATCAATGGACTACACCACTGCTATCAACTGTCAACACCATGACACAACCACTCATCCATGAACTACACAGCACTGCTATCAACTGTCATCATCACGGCACACAATCACTCACCCATGGACTACACAGCATTGCTATCAACTGTCATGGTGATGTAAATCCCATGACCATTAATTTATGCCGTTTCCCATGTGAAATAATGAATCAAAAGGAGACGAATCAAAAGAATGAAACATATCAAAAGCTGGATCCAGCCATATATATATACATATGCTTCTGTATTTAATTCTGCTGTATTTGTACAACTTCATCAATAGGAGATCTCTCTGTGTCAATTCTGACTGCTTTTCCCTGTTTCGGGACTTCCCTGCTGACCTATCAAAGTGGGATTTTCCAGAAAACTTGACACCCATTCGTCAAAAAAAGCTCACGGAGATAGTATCTCCTTAAGCTTTTTACTTGCAGTCTGCTTGTCTACCCCTGTTTGCTCATAATCAATCCACAATTCAAGGGGCCAGCCTATTTTCCTTGGCTATACTGGTTACTTGGGATGAGTTGGGAGTTAATAAGCAGCATTTTTATTTTTGTGAAAGTAACTGTTGTTCTTGTAGATGACTTTTGCACTGCCCTCAAAACTGGCCACTAATTTTTTTTTACATGTTTCTCTACCTTGTGTCAAATGTGACGGACTATTTAACTGGATGCCACAGTGAAATAGCAGCCCGAAAGCAGCTAAACTGATGATTATGATATGTACATCAGTGTTGATTAAACATACATGAATAAAATCAGTAAAAACTTCAGACAGTCAGTGACATAGATGACCCTGATGAGGTCAATTACCATCAATGGCCTAAACCTTCACAATGCAGGCCAGTGACCACAATAGTCATTTTAAAACACCAGCAACACACAGAAAGACTGGTGAACATCAAACACCATCCTACCATTTGCACGCAAAATTTTGTCCAAAATAGATTTGCATGTTTAGGGGCATAACTTTTTTTTTTTTCTACATCAGCAAGACAATTTGTCCAGCATTCTAGCAACGGAAGTCTCGCATTTGGGTACACTTCACATCATAAGCACATTGTAGTTAAAGGGATAAACCACCCTGCCACTGTCGAGACCTCGAAGCCATTCCTGGGAAGATGACTGATCACAGACAGCAATGGCCGCACTCACCATGAGGCCGGTCAGCAGGGCATTCTCAAACTCCCTGTAGGCCTCCCACACGTTGGCTCCCATTGGCACATGCAGGCCCACCGCCGTGATGGCCTGTTCAAATACATCCCTGACACGCTGCATGCCCCCTTCCTCCCCCATGCCCCCAATGGCAAACTGCACGTACTCCAGCCACACACACCGCTGAAACACACACCGTAAATGTCAGAATGATTCTTCACTGCTAACCTTTTTCACCACACACAAGTATCAGAATGATTCTTCACAGCTCATCTCTTTCACCACACACAAATATCAGAATGATTCTTCACTGCTTACCTTCTTTCCACCACACAAATGTCAGAATGATTCTTCACTGCTAACTTTTTCACCACACAAATATCAGAATGATTCTTCACTGCTAACCTTTTTCACCACACAAATATCAGAATGATTCTTCACTGCTAACCTTTTTCACCACACAAATATCAGAATGATTCTTCACTTCACTGCTAACCTTTTTCACCACACAAAAATATCAGAATGATTCTTCACTGCTAACCTTTTCACCACACAAATATCAGAATGATTCTTCACTTCACTGCAAACCTTTTTCACCACACAAATATCAGAATGATTCTTCACTGCTAACCTTTTTCACCACACAAATATCAAATGATTCTTCACTGCTAACCTTCTTTTCCACCACACAAATATCAGAATGCTTCTTCACTGTTTACCTTCTTTTTACTTATAAGAACTTTCTCTGAAGATGTTCTGAAGAATTTCCCACAGAAACAAAAGAAAGGAAATCTAGGACATTTCAGTTGTAGACCGTCTTAAGGATGAATACTCTTAAGATTTCACATAGAAACTAAAAGATCGAAATCATCAACATTTTGCTTGTAGACTGTGTACAGGACTGATGTTCTGAAGATTTTTCATAGAAACAAAAGAACAGAAATTGTCGACGTTTCAGTCATAGAACATCTTCAGGACTGATGGGAAATCTTCACAACATCCTCAAAGAAAGTTCTTATTAATAGCTTAAATATCGTAGTAACCTCTTGGCCTACCATACTTTCAGAGGAATTTAGTTTTCCATGACCACAAAATGTCTGTGAATCTTTACACTGGCCTTTCCTTAGTCTGAAATCAGTGTACTTTCCACAGAACACTGAAATTGCAGACTGCACAATAAATATGTTACAAAAAAGAACATCTTTTCATACTTAAGGCCTCCCACCAACAAATCTAAAAGTCACACACTTACTCTTTGGCCATCAGCTCAAAAAGGACTCAATTTTCTCTCTGTGGGTTTCATGACAATTAATCCAAACTCAAACACAGCTTCTGAATACTTAATTTTGAAAATCATTTATAATGACTCTGCCCAACAAGGACAAACGAATCACAGTGTTTTGTCTTGTGATTCATTTGTCCATGTTGTTCGGCGGAGTCATAATATATATTTTTAAAAAATGTTTAGATTTCTGCCTGCAGTCGCCTCAGTTTGCAACTAACTTTGAATACCAATTTAGAAAGAGACCTACCTTTCTCCAATCATTACAAGACAATCAGCCCCAAACCCGCTCACCAAGTTCTTGATGGCCAGTTGAGACAGACTCAACTTTCTCTCGGCCAGTACTGTGTGACAACTAACCCAAACACCTATAGACAAAGTCTTCAACCCTTTCCTTATATTTCACATGATAATTCAAACCTCAAATTCATCTCAGTGCTACACGATAATCAATTTGAATTCACACACATTGTCTGAGACAGCCACTTAAACAAGATTCTTTTTTTTTTTTTCTTTTTCAATTTTCATTCTGTGAGTTATACGACAGCCCTGAACTCATGCTGACAATCCTTGATGATCACTGTAACCTTGAGCTTCATTTTCTCCTAACATTACATCACTATCAATCTCAAACTCACACACATAGTCCTTGATGGCCAGTTGGAACAAGGACTCAATTTTTGCTCTGTCCTCTTTCTCCTGTGCCAGAGGGATTTCATCCTGCAGCCACTGTGACCAGATGTCTGAAAGGAAGAAGACACTGCACTTAGAGCAACTAATGATTGAGAAACACATGTTTTAAACGATACTTTATTTTTCTCCACAGTTCTATTCATCTAACATAATAAAACCCAACTCCATATACCAGATTATTTAAAGCATAGTGCAATCCAACTCCAAATACCTGATTATTTAAACATGATAGAATCCAATTCCACATACAAAACCTTTTCAAAAAAAAAAATAAATATTTTATGCTTCATGAATCATCTCTTCACAGTCATTGGTTCGGCAACACTCAAACATTTTTTGCTAGGAGTCATCAGAGGACCAATGACTTCCCAACTGCACATAGACAATAAACCTGTTTACGCTAAATTGCTGTTAATAGTGTTAGTGTACATTTGACAAGAATGGGCATATTTTCTACAGAGAGCATACAAAATTACAAATTTCTGTAAAAGTGCATGAGGTGGGGGTGGGCAGGTGGGGTGGGGGAATTGTTTCTTTTTCACCTGCCATCACACTACAGAGGCTTCTTCCAGGTAATAACCACCTGATCTTGCATCAACTACGGTAAATATCAGTTCTTACAACACAAATTACTATCAAACCTGATTAATCAGCTCTCTTGCCTCTCCCCAAAAAGCAGACACAGTCTGATGCACTTTCATGCATGGAAATTAACAAGAAGTATGTATGCCTGTGTGTGTGTGTGTGTGTGTGTGTGTGTGTGTGTGTGTGTGTGTGTGTGTGTGTGTGTGTGTGTGTGTGTGTGTGTGTGCGTGCGTGCGTGCGTGCATGCATGCATGTGTCCATGTGTGTGTGCGCGCATTTGCACACATGCATGTATTTTTTATTACAAGAGAGCATGCTATAATAAAATTGGCACAAAAACTGATCTAGTAATGTAATAATTAATGCGTATTATGGACTTTGAATTGAAAAAAAAGGTATACATTAGGCTCTGCTAATTTTACATCATAGAGAAAATCTACTAAACACATAACACCTCCCCATCCATCTCTCCTGCCTCTCCAACTTCTCATTCATTTGGAAAGCAAGGAAACAACTTTTTATTCTTATGGAAAGAAAAAAAAAACCAACAACAAACAATACAGAAATGACTGTTAATCAATGAATTTGTCATAGCTGAGAATCAACCCACCAAACTTGCACACCATCAGAAGAAATGACTAAATGTCTTTTAGACTAAGTTTTTTAGTATGTGCATGGTGTGGGGTTAAAAGAAATCAGTACTTGTACATAATTCCTGTAATCAGCTACTTTAGGTTTGCAGTTTAAAAAAGATGGTTTGGGGGAAACTCAAAGCAGTTTTTTCAAAAACGCTACAATTGTAAATCAGTTTTTCAGTACATACTGGTTTTACTGCCCACCTGTATGGCCTCCAGTAGTGGAAAAAGCTGCCACAACCAGCAGTACCATTTACTACGACCGACACAGTCCTTGCAGCACTGACTATGGGAACACTCCTTCCCCACCACCATTCAAGACTGAAAAACCTGCCCTCATAGGCCGTTATGTCCCCTGCCCTCAGCACTTTCAGCTTGAGAATGCAGTATTGTGTCTGATAATCCGTATCTCTCCTTCTCTCTTCCTCCAAAGGGGTCGTAACTTCTAAACCCCTGACATGTCACTAACTGTCAACTATGACAGTTGACACTACAGAAAGATAGGTGTCCTGAAATCTGTCAAGACAAGAATGCTTGTTTAACACAGAGCAAAAATCACTCAGCCTCCCGGATGGTGCTAGGTGAGGTTGCTCATCTATTACTTGTAAGAGCCTAGCTGACGACACAATGCCTTTACACTGAAATTACAGTGACAGAGCAGCTGTGCCACGTCTGTTTACCACTGCCACTCAATGTTGAGACAACAACTGCTAACAGCTAAAGAGTCCCTAACAGTTCACACACCCCTCTCTCTTAATAGAAACACACACACACACACACACACACACACACACACACACACACACACACACACACACACACACACACATACACACACACAAATGCTAACAAGAGTGTGTGACTATCATAGTGGATGATGACGCTGTAAACAGCTGAGAAAAGCCACCCGAGTATTTCTGTCAATTCTTCAGCAAGCAGAATAAGGTGAAATGAAAGATCTGGATCCTCACCCCTGAGACATTAGGACAACCATGAAGGCAAAACCCAGCACTCTAATGCTAGACACTACAATGTGGAGACAGACACAGTGCTGTACTTGTCTAAGTGAGCACCTCACAAGGTAGCACAAAACTATCCTAACCTCACACTGCAGTGAACACACACATTACAGAGATTCAGAGCGACTCACAGAACACTTACAAATTTAACATTTAATTAAAAAAGCATTTTACCAATTGTGGACAGTGCATGTGGCTATTACTAAGTAATAGATGTAAACTAGTGTAAGAGCCCCCAGCATACTGACAGCAGAGTCAAATGACTTGACTGACAAGCCCTGGTGAGTACAAAGTGAAAGATGAGAAAGACAAGGCAAAATTTCCCCACTCCTGTTATCAATCCCCGCTCTACAGTCTTGAAATTGATGGAAATGAGGCATAAACATTAGTAATATCTACAGAAGGGAACATACATCTTGTACATGACATAATTTATCTAAAATCAAATTGTTATTAACGCTGGTTATTTTTCTTTTTAATCTCAATTTAACTGTGTGTAAAGTGATCACTAGCAAGGAATATCATGGATGGCAATCACTGAAACACAGAAGAAATGTAAAAAACCAGGATAATTATTCTTTTGAGTAAACATATAATATGAATTAAAAAAAACAACAACTGAAATTGTAAATGTATTCAAAGCAAGCCATTGATTTAATGCTTTCCATTCCACACAGAGTTTAGTCAGCTAACGAAGAAAGCATCACAATCACAGTGACAATAGAAACTTAATCTTCAGATACCTTGTTTTCTTTGCATATGAGTATAACATAATCAGTAAAACAGCCTTCAATAAGAAATATCTCTGCATATCTTAACTGACTTCAGCTGTGAATCTGGCAGACTTAGAAAAAGGATAAATTTCTCTTATCTGAAGGCAGAAAATCCTCAAGCTTTGGACTTGATGAGGCCATGCCTACCTTCAGTCAGGGGAAATAACTTCTGCATGGCATGCCTGGCTGCCCTTAGTCTGTCCAGTTCTCCCAGCTCCCTCAACTTCTGGATCAGCTCCAGGTGACTGTCGTACAGGTAGGGGTTTCTTGGAAATCTGTGTAACCCACAACAGGTAAGGTGATGTTGCTTATAGCTCAGCCGACCGCAAATGGCCGTATCAGGGCTGTCACTGCATTGAAGTCATCTCACAACTCATCTACAAAAAAAAAAAATGAAATGGAAAAAATTCTTCACACAACCCTTGAAAATAAATACCGAGAATCCACTAATTTTCTCATATTCAGCACACGACCAAAATGATTGTGCTGAATATGAGAAGTGGTTTCTCGTTATTTGTTTTCACTGTCCTAAATGTTATTTGTTTTTGCCCTGAAGAAGACCCAAGAGGTCGAAATGCATTGTCTTGTACTGTATTTTGTTTGTCTATGTCCTTGGCGGTGACTAACAGTAAACCCCCTCTCTTTCTAAATTTTGCTCATTTTCCGCCCTCAGTCACTCCGTTTTGAAACTTTAAGAGAAAATGAGGAAACTGGAATGAATTGAGTGCTTTCTGCTAGACAGTGGGTGGGGCATATATATGTTTATCATGTTAGCCATGAAAAATTCACCAGAGCCTGAGAACTAGCTGTGCACAGCAGTTACTCAGTCATGGACCCTCTGTGTGCCTGCCTGTCTCTGTCTGCTAGATGGCCAGCCTGCTTGTGCATTTGGCTTTGTATTTTCTGTTTGTCATGCTTCATGACTGTCTTTCTCCCTCTGAGCACCATCTCTGTCTGTCTTTCTTTAACTTGCTGTCTTGCTGTATAACTGTATATGTTAAGAGGGCATTGCCTTCTCTCATTCTATTTCCCTGAAGTACAATGCAAACTGCCATGCTTGATGCACTCACATGAAACCTTTGTAGTGTGACATCACATTTTGGGAACTGTGCATGTGTCCTTCTATACATGCTATATATAAACTGTCTGTGTATTGATAAACATGCGTGTGCAATGCTGCATCGAGTTTAGGCACATGCACGCATACATGTGTGTGTGTGTATGTGTGTGTGTGTATGTGTGTGTGTGCGCGCGCGCGCATGTGTGTGTGTGTGTGTGTGCGTGTGTAAGCGCACAATCACAAGTTTGTGGTAGGGTGATGGTATGCAAAAAAAAAAAAAAAAAAAAAGTTTGTTAGTCTCGCCCCTTCCATGTTTCAGTTTCAGTTTTATGAAGGAGGCATCACTGCATGCGGACTTGGCTATACCCTACACAACATCCGCAAAATTTTGAGACCACACTGCGAATGATTTAAAGCTGATGAATAAATGAATGAATAACTTAGATGAAAGAATTTAAGAAATAGGGTCTCGAGGCTACCGCTTAGCAGATGTCTGACCGATGCATTTGCCCAATGCGCTGGTCAGACCTCTCTCCATGACCACCACGAATTGCCAACTCACGACCCCGGCAGGGCAAGAAAAAAACAACGAAAAACTGGACTTTGACATATCCTCTTGTGTTCCAGGAAAACATCGCACCTCCCTTTTTTTCATCTTGGTACCAGATTTATCAACAGATTGATCGTGAGCACTCAACACATCATCTTCAAGATGGGACTTGGATGGGGGGGTGGGAAGCGGGCAGAACCCCTCCGACTCTCCACGTCCGACCCTGGGATACAGGATACTAGACAGAATTATCACAAAGTGCGCCGTCCCCATCTCAACCTTTCAGTTCAGAACTACAGAATCATGAGGCCGAGACAAACCGCA
>JADBJO010001148.1:72500-75000 GCA_016801955.1 Conus betulinus | reverse complement strand
CTTGCAATGAGGAAAAAAAAGCCATGAAAAAAGAAAAAAGAAAAAGGGGTGGGGGGTGGGATGGGTGGAGGAACAATACACTTTATCTCTTCACAGTACACAAAAGGAAGGAGGCCTCTAAAGGCGAAAGGAAAAGACGACGGAAGAAAGAATGCAAGCACGTACAAAGATGATGTACCTGAAGATGCGGGTAGGATCCAGAAAAGTGCTGTTCTCAACAGCTGAACAAACCAGCTGGGAGCAATCCTGCACCACCCTTGGAAGCCCATGCTGTGATCACACAGAGACGGACAGACAAGGAGACAGACAAGAAGACACAGAGATGGAAAAGGAGCCGCAGATCGGTTAGGATGGAAGGGAAACGGAGGAGCAGAGGAGGCAGAGGCGAAAGAGAGGGTAAGGGTGGAGGGAGGAGGTTGGAGAAGGGGGGTGTGTGTGTGTGTGTGTGGGGGGGGGGGGGGGGGGGGGGGGGGGGGGACACGAATGAAAAGAAAAGAGTCGGGGAGTGAAGTGGTGAAAAATACTGATGAACAACTACATTCTATAAATACTGATGAACAACTACATTCTATAAATACTGATGAACAACTACTTAAATTTCCACAAATGCTGATGAGCATCTACATTCTATAAATACTGATGAACATCTACTTTCTACAAATACTGATGAACATCTACATTCTATAAATACTGATGAACAACTACTTTCTACAAATACTGATGAACATCTACATTCTACAAATACTGATGAACAACTACATTCTATAAATACTGATGAACAACTACTTTCTACAAATACTGATGAACATCTACATTCTACAAATACTGATGAACAACTACATTCTACAAATACTGATGAAAAAACTACATTCTACAAATACTGATGAACAACTACATTCTACAAATACTGATGCACATCTACATTCTACAAATACTGATGAACAAACTACATTCTACAAATACTGATGAACATCTACATTCTACAAATACTGATGAACAACAACATTCTACAAATACTGATGAACATTCTACAACGGGGTTAGCTATGACCCGTGACATCTTACACCCTTCCCCTATTGCACTTCAGCCGGAATAGCTCAGTTGGTAGAGCGCCGGACTCGTAATCTTGGTCATCCTGGGTTGCGGGTTCGAACCTCCGCCGGGGCGTTTCGGTACAGGGGGATTTATCCCTCGGAGTTAAAATTGGTTCTGACTCCATTTCCCATACAGTCCTTCGAATGAGACTATAAAACCGAGGTTCCGTGTGTGAACGCACGCATAACATCTTGCACACACGTAAAATCCCATCACCAACATTCGGAAGAGTAGGCCAGTTTGGCCGTTGGTATGGGATGACACGTTACACATAGCATGCACCCTGCGTGAGAAATGGAAAGAGTGAAGGAAGTAAGGAAATGGAGTGAACAATATTGAACGATACTGACTGGATGACACGGGAAACGACTGAATGAAGCGCCAGCTGGCAGCTCTTCAGTCGGCACTACCCAGGTAGGCAGCCCGTTGTGTAAACGAGTGTTAATTGTAAAGCGCTTAGAGCTTGGTCTCTAGCCGAGAATAGGCGCTACATAAGTATTCATTATTATTATTATTATTATTATTATTATTATTAATAAACACCCAGCTCCCCGACCTCTCAGCCTTCATACCACCCCAACCCCCCCCCCCCTCTCTCTCTCTCTCTCTCTCTCTTATCATCCTCTCCAGCTGCGCACCTCCCCCTCCCCCCCCCCCTCATCCAGCCCCACCTCCAGCACTCCTGGGTGTGGACATCCATCTGTGCGTCGATAGCACGGGCAAACAGGACCATGTGGTCAGAGAGCGGTCAAGGCAGGAAGGGGCACAACTCGTCCACTCCAAGGCCGGTGACTAAAGCCGGTTGAAGTGAACGAAATATCGCAGGGTTTGATCTCGTCACTGCCAGTGAAACCATGATCAAACACTCTGACAGGAAAAAACATTATGGACGATTTCTAATTGCCAGTGAAACCTTGATCAAATACTCCGACAGGAAAAACACTATCGACGATTTCTAAATTGGAGCTGAAAGGAAAGAAAAAGTAGGCTACGCAAAAAAAAAAAAAAAAAAAAAAAAAAAAAAAAGTGCTCAATTTGAGGGGATAAGTGACTGATCGTTCTTCGTTTTCGTTGTCTTGCATGTTGTCTGTCTTGCCTGAAGAAGACCAAAGAGGTCGAAACGGGTCGTGTTTTGCCTTGTAATTTGTTTGTCTCTTTCGTTCAGCGGAATGGTAAATTTTCCTTTTTTTTTTTTCAGTTTTCGCCCGCAGTCACCTCACTTTGAAATAAAAGAAAAAGGATCTTAAAAAATAATAACAACGAGAAAAAAAAAAGAGACGGAAAACAGGGAGGAGAGGAGGGCGAGCGCCACCAGCAACCAAAAGCTCGCAACAAAATTCCAGCTCGAGAGGAAGGAGTGTGTGCGTGCATGCGTGCGTGTATGCGTGCGCGCGCGCGCGCGCGC
>JADBJO010001148.1:57500-67500 GCA_016801955.1 Conus betulinus | reverse complement strand
AATAATTGCTCTCAGTCTGTAAAAAAAAACTTGATGCTACTTATTTTTAATGACTGAAATATAAATTTTGCTCGAAAATGATTGTAAATGCGAAATACCAAATACATTTTGTATGTTTCTCTATAACGGGAATGCCAGTTTTGCTTATATGAAGTGGCAAAGCGGCCTTTAAATTCAGAGATAAAGGCAACGTCAGTCCCAAGTCCTCGGATAATCAGGTAACAATGACAAATCCGTTCTCAGTAGGAACTTTACTTGAAATGGTTTACTTACTTTTGCTTTCTCTCTTCATGCTGCCGCAACACTATTTCATAAGCCTACATGATCTTTCTACTGGTAGCTTAACCAATATTTTTTTTTTTTTACTGCTATCGGTTATTGGGAGCCTAAGCGGATATCTGCCTGTCTCACCATAAGAAAGTATGTTAAAGAAGTGCGGGGGTGTATACAAGAAATGTGTTATTGTAAATGTATGCACAGTTTCTGTTTGCTTATTATTTACAGCAATCTAGATTTCATCCGCATATGTCAGGATAAGCTCGATTTGTGTATCAAGCGATTTACAGAAAAGTCAAGTATCAATGGAATTCAATTTTCTCTATAAGAATTTCAGAAACTTCTTTCCACCCTTTTCAGTATGCTTCTCTTGAAGCAGCGCTCAGACCGAGAAGGTAGTAAAAACTACGACAAAATATTTGTAAGAATTTGTGATTTTGCAAAAGACCGTTACATTAGTTTTACCCAAATCAATACATAGACCAGGTCTATCAACTTCCTGTTTAAGAAAATGTAATTGATTTCGTAACCCAACAACAAGATCAAAGAGGGGAAGAAAACAATCGGCAAAGAGCATCAAAACAACTGAGTTGTTGATGGACACATTTGTATTCCAAGTTTTCCCCTCTTTGAGATTTCACCGGTCAAAAGGCGAGTTGCCCATTTTGCCGGAGTGATAACTCTTCTGCGAGAGAGAGTCGAGAAACTGGATCTTGATGTTGGCATTTTGACCCGTGAAAAACTGATGAGTAAGCGGAGCACTGGCAGTGTTGGTGGCCAGCCGAACTCCTGCGCACTGAGGTTTTAGACTTGTAGAAAATCTATAAACAGGAGAATCATAAATCGTTTGACACGAAAGTCTTGTAGTCTTATACTTCCATTGTCGTTTATTTCAGCCAGAACGGAAACTACGGATTGCATATTTTTAAAATCAGAAATCGATCGCTTTTTTGTAGATCCAAGGTCACAGGATGTTTACACGTAAAATCTTTAAAACTTTTTTCTCAAGAAAAGTAATGCACTTTTTAGATGTGTTGCATTATCCAAAGTTCTGCGCAATACAGGACCATAAAATCTGCATGGCCTTGAAAATCAGTCTAAGATAGAAAATTTCTGCAAGATACACAACGCAGCATTTTTGAAAGGGAATAATATTTTTAAGTGAAAAACTGAATGCAGTAGAAAACAGAACATTTAAGTGTTCATGTGCCTTAAGATACGACCGCTCTACAATACTCTTTGTCCGTCTCTCAGTAACTACTAAATACCGTCCTCTTCTCAGTACCAAAATAGTATTTTCCTCAAAATTTACTCTTATATCAAGACAAGTTTCTACTTGTAGCAAACTGTGCAGCTGTGTCTGTTTCTGTCAGTGAGAGAGAGTCATCTGCAATAAACAGAATAAATTATTTTCAGTAATCGATCATGACTGAAGCCTCACGCTCCGTTTTCAGCAGCTTCAGAAGCAGCCTCATTAAGAAAATAGAACCGAGCTGCACACATTACCTTATTTTTATACCATATGTGCATTTGATATAGTCTGTTAATTCAATTTCATATTTGTGATACAGTTGTACAGTCTGCTTTCTAATTTCCAGAAGAATTTCTCGAAAATGTTCTTTTTTATGTTTATGAAAGTCACATATAATTCACAATGAATAGGAAGTTTTTTCTGTACTAAATCTAACAACGTTAACATGTGGTCAGTTGGTGAGTGTCTTTTAAAACCAGCTTTGTGGTCACTGGTGATATATGTTGGCTTCAGCCGATCCATACAAACAAACAGCTAACAATTGTACTGGAACATTCATTGTTGATGTCACAGAAAGTGATACCGTACAGTTATCTTGATCATTAAGATCGTCTTACTCCTAAAACGGAAGCATGATATCTGCTGCCAGATATGAAGGGGGGAAATCTGTACGAAACAAAGCAGATAGAAATTCAATGAAAAAGTCTAAAGTGGTCGAAGTTTCAACAGTTTTTGCGGGTTGTTTTCTTATGATGCATCTTTCTAAGTCCAAACATAATTTGGTCTCTTGAAATGGGTCAGTTAAAATAGCCTGGGGGAGCTAGATGGAGAGATAGATAAACAGATAAATAGCTGGAGAGATACATGGATAGATACATAGATACAGAGACAGAGACAGTCAGACAGACAAACAGACACACCGATGGCACGCCTGGAAAGGCATTGTACCAATGAATCCGCAATATGATGAAGGTGCACGGTTTTCAGGAAAATACAGAAAGAAGTGGTCGGCTGTTGTGAAGGCTGGACAGGGGCTGACTGTAACATACGTAAGTATTACGCAGGCGCGCACGTGTGTGGTGTGTGTGTGTGTGTGTGTGTGTGTGTGTGTGTGTGTGTGTGTGTGTGTGTGTGTGTGTGTGTGTGTGTGTGTGTGTGTGTGTGTGTGTGTGTGTGTGTGTGTGTGCGCGCGCGCGCGCGCGCGCGAGCTCACGCGTGCATGCGCAATTCGTGTCTCTGCCTGCACGTGCACACGCATATGTATGTGTGTATCTGTCTGCATGTATGTATATGTGAACGTGTATGTATGCATATTTATCTGTACGTATTTACATCTTTTTGTGCACACTGACGCATGCGTGTCCGAGTGAATATGTGCGCGTGTTTTTTCCAGTATGCACGCGCGTGTAACCTTCGTACCCACCCCCTTTTCCCCTGGGTAAAACAGAAAATAGTGACGGCCATGTCACCCCGCCTTACCTTTTCCCCCCTTCAGCTCACTGTGAGGGGTGCACCAACGGGGAGTGTATGGAACTCCAAGGCCCAGGGGTACCTGCTTCCACTCCACCTTTTTTGCCAGTGCTTCGAACACTTCGGGGGGAAACGGTGCGACGAGGATCTCCGAGGTCAGAGGCTTTGTTCTGATTGGCTGCTTTCGTCTGTCCTCTCCTATGAGAGACTCTGATTGGCTGCTTTCTCGTCTGTCCTCTCCTATGAGAGAATCTGATTGGCTGCTTTCTCGTCTGTCCTCTCCAAGAAGAGAATCTGATTGGCTGATTTTCCGTCTGTCCTCCTATGAATGAATATGATTGAATCCTTCAACAGTACTTGTGAACAACAATAACTCTCGTCTGTCCTCTCCTTTGAATGAATCTGACTGAATCCTTCCACAGTACTTGTGAACAACAATAACTCTGTCCTCTCATATGAACGAATCTGATGGATTCCTTCAACAGTACTTCTGAACAACAACAACAACAACAGCAACAACAACAGAATGTGAATGGCGACAAAGAGCAACACGAAGCTTAAAACTCTTCAGTTCTTTCCCTTGAATTTCGATCACCGGTGATTGACGGTTTTCTCCCCGGAATTATGGCATTTAAAACAACATTTTTTTTGTTATCTGAAGCAATGTGTCGCCTAAAAAAATAGACACATTCATCACAAAAAAATATCATTATTTTAGAAATAATGCGCAGAATGTGTTACGAAACAAACAAACAAAAAACATCCGTCATGCAAAATGCCAAAATCTCTAAAACTGTTGAGAGTTAAAGTTATTGTGTGCTCACATAATATTGTTTAGTCTCTATGTGACACTTGTCGTTGTTATCCGTCTAGGTTTGGTATGCCCTTATAATTATAGTGCCGTTTCTTTCTGGTCCGATGGAACCTTACCTCTTGACAGCGAATTCTGATGTATGCCACCGAACTATCTGTTGCTACAAACAGCTTGGGGGGGGGGGGGGGGGGGGGGGGGGGGGGGGGGGGGGGAACTACTCTCGACTCTCTGTGTCTATCCATCTGTCTGTCTCTCTCTCTCTCTCTCTCTCTCCAGGGATAGGTGGAAAAAGCACATTTATTGCATATCTCATTACCATGGTAAAATAAAAGTTCGTTCGTTCGTTCTCTCACTGGCATGCACGCTTATCTCTTATGTTTGTCTGTCTGTCTCTCTCTCTCTCCATTCGAATATACTGATGAAACACTATCTCTCTGTCTGTACTCTCTCTCCTGTCGTAGAGGTATAACACGGCCAACACTATGTTCTGTCTGTACTCTTTCTGTCGTAGAGGTGAACACGGCCAACCAGTACTGCTTCGAGGACACAAGCAAGGACCCAAGACTTCCCCTGACGTCATGGCACGCTCCGCATGCTGTAGTGGCGGAACCGGAAGTTGGGCAGCAGTGTGCGGGCAGAGTGCACTCCCTGCGAATCAAGTGAGTGGCTGCCTTATCTCCCTTGTGTCACTACCCCGTTCCACCAGTGGTGTGCTCTCCTCGCTGCAGACCATGATTATGCTTGATGATTATATAGAGATGCAAATGCTTTAACGGCGAAATGTAATGTAATGTAAAAGGGTATTTATAGAACGCTTTACCTCGCGAGAGCCCAAGCACATATTATGGAAGCATTCTAATTCAAAGCACACACACACACACACACACACACACACACACACACACACACACACACACACACACACACAACCCGTTAGCAATAGCAGCTTTTCACATATTAAAAGTAACGAACGAATCTGATATGTCCAAAGGTACTGTTTTAGGGCCGCTACTAATCTGTTTATTTACATGTGATTCTCCCCTCTCAATCTTAGATAAAGTTTCTTGTGTCATCTTCTTGCTGCTGACACTCCACTCCATTCTAGCAGACTTACAGACAATCCGAAACTGCCTACAACAAGCTTTAAACGACGTCTCTAAATACTGTCTTTACATGTCAACAAGACTTCATCGCAGCAGACAAGAAGCATTGAAATCAAATCAAGACAAAACCACCAAACAGGAACTCTAAACCTCGGCCTGATTTCAGACAGTGACAAGTAGAAGAACTTCAAGTCCTGGGACTAATAGCGGACGTGAGCTGAAATGACAGTGACGCTGAGACCTCGTCAACAAGCTGGCTCGAAGTCATTTCCGGCTTAAACAACTGGAACCGTACATCTTCATCTTCATCCGTAGGGTGTCCTCAACCAACAAGCTGATAATTCTGACACTTGTAACGGAGGGGTAGGCGCAAAGACAAAAAAAAAAAAAAAAAAAAAAAAAAGCAAAAAAAAAAAAGCAGCTTGTGACTAATGGTGGAGTTTACGAGCTCCCGACTTGAACACGCCAAGAGACGTGGCTCCAACCACAGCCTCAGTCAGTGAATCGTCGTTCACTCAGGGATGGTTCGCGGGAGGAACGAATAACTCCGGTAGTCCCGTTGACACTGAAGTCTAGCAAGCTGCCCTGAGTGTGCTCTTCTGTCCCTCTCCTAGGTGCTCTCATCTTTGGCTTCTGGGATTTACGAAGTTTGCCCAAAATCCACCTGGACCATGTTGTTAATGATTTTGTAAATCATGGTGCGCCTTGCGATCTTACGTCGGCATTGTAGGAATGTCCATCCGAGGTGGTGTAAATGTTGGTGACGCTAGTGGTTCTTTTGTAACGATTAAAACGAAACGTGACGCACGGCCTCAATTTTTGTGATCTGTCCTTCTTTGTACGGGTCCCACACCGTACTTGTGTATTCGAGAACAGGCCGCACCATTGCCTTATAGGCTGTCTCTTTGAGTCTGATGACTGACTCTGAGGTTTCTTCGCATAAACGCAGACATTCGAAAAAATAATGCTCTTCTACACTCACTGCCTCATTCGCAGTATGCACCTTTAGCCTGGGGCTGTGCAGCAAAGAGCCATCACAGACATCTAAATTCAAGGTACAGAGGAGCAGCGAAGATAATTTTACCAGGTTTTTCCTGTCAATCTCCGATAAGCAAGCGAAAGTAAAATACAACAGCGCAAATATAACCAGACTTCAGGAAAATGGTACTGAAGTACAACATATACAGTGATCTGATCCCACAATACAGACTCGGCCCTCGTGTCGACGTGGCTCTGACAATGATATTTACCAGGTACTCGGATGAACATGTTCAAAACAAGTTTTTTGCGTTTTCAGATACATCCGTTTGGAACTCTTTTTCCCCTCGAACGTATAATTATGCCATTCAGTATGCAGCTTCAGAAAGTCTTTGGAAAGCATCGCACTGACTCTGACAGCCTAGAAGAACACACAAGACGTCTCGGCACCTAGCAATGATAGTGTGTGTGTGTGGTGTGTGTGTGTGTGTGTGTGTGTGTGTGTGGTGTGTGTGTGTGTTTGTTTGTGTGTGTGTGTGTGTGTGTGTGTGTGTGTGTGTGTGTGTGTGTGTGTGTGTGTGTGTGTGTGTGTGTGTGTGTGTGTGTGTGTGTGTGTGTGTAAGAAAGAAGAGAGAGAGAGAGAACATGTCACATCTAACCACTCACTGTGTGTGTGTGTGTGTGTGTGTGTGTGTGTGTGTGTGTGTGTGTGTGTGTGTGTGTGTGTGTAGACAAAACCCAGAATACGAAATGGTTTTATGTGTCTGTTTTTCGGCCGTTAAACACATAGGAGAGTGCGACGGGAACAGCGGAGCATGGCGGGTATAAAGGGGAGGTCAGACTTCAAAACTAAAAGAAAATATGAGCAATATTTAACGCAAATAATAACGGACACGATTTTCACCACAAAGAAGGCAAATCGCGGTATTTGTGTCAACATCACTACTCGTTGATATTGCATTCACACTTGTCCCCCAACAGCCCACGGAGCAGTGAACGAGACCATATCTGTGGAGTTGGACCGCGTCACGTGCATGACTGCCGGCGAGGACATGTATCGCACGTTCGACGGGGCCAGCTTCCTTTACTACACCACCTGCACGGTGGCCCTGCTCAAGTCCAGCACCGGGCTGGAGCTGTACACCGCGCCACGCTGTGCGACACCGGAGACAAGTGCAACTGCAGAAAGGTCTGAACATCTGTGGTGTGTGGACTGTGGGGAGAATGGAGACGGACTTACTAGTGAGAAGCTAGAAGGGCCTTTGCTTTGGGAGAGCGTAGACCTCCGTCAACGTCGAAAGGATTCCGGGTCCGCTATTTGATCGGATCCGTTTTCTAGGATCTGCACCACAATGTAATGGCTTCCTCAAAAGAGTACATTCATTTTTTTTCACAGCAACTAAGGTCAAAAACTGGGTCAGCTCCCCCCCCCCCCCCTTTTTCTTGGGGGGGGGGGGGGGGGGGGGGGGGCGGTTGGAGGGGCTGGCGGGGAGGGGGAAGGGGAACGTTTAAAAACGGATCCTGTATTCGGCCCTTGACTCCGTTGCACATCACAGAACCGGGCTGAAATTTACTGAATTCATTCTTGGGGCGCGTTGCAACTTTTCACCATGTTTTGTAAAATTCGCTTGAGTAATTTTAATATCATGTGGATTTAAAAAGATACACTAACAGACGCAAGTACAGCAATATAACCCCTTCGCGGAGGTCATGATGACAACAAACCCTTCTGTGTAGTACCCCTTTTCATATGAGCTAGCCGTGCTTGACATGAACAATGCGGCGCACAGATACCCATATAGACACAGACACACAGTTACAGAGAAAGACGCAAACACAACCGCACACGTACGCGCGCATCTCAGTATCAATATCACGCGAATGTGGCGGGCACGGAGAGCTCGAGAGAGAGAGATCGAGAGAGAGAGAGAGAGAGAGAGAGGAGAGCTCGAGCGAGAGAGAGAGAGAGAGGAGAGAGAGAGAGAGAGAGAGAGAGAGAGAGAGAGAGGACAGCACAGAGACAGACATACCACGCATACACATACACACACACGTGCGCGCGCTCGCGTACGCACACACACTGGCGTGCACACACACACATACACACACACACACATACACACACATACACACACACACACGCACAGAATATAGAGAGAGAGAGAGAGAGAGAGAGATAGAGAGACAGAGAGAGAGAGATAGAGAGAGGAGAGAGAGAGAGAGATGAGAGAGAGAGAGAGAGAGAGAGGAGAGAATCTGGTCCCACCCCTGTAAAATAACACACCATGCAGAAGGAATACAACCTTCCTAATGCCTCAGTCTATGCGTCACTGTCAGTTAGGTCAGTTTCCTTTCTGTAGAAGGTTGTGGACCAGATGAAAAAATCTGTTTCAGCGTGCTTCGTGGCCGTCTTATGTCATTTAGTTCTCCACGTATGTCGTGATGTTACAATAATCTAATTATCCACGCATGTCATGATGTTACAGGAGGTTACAATAATCTAATTATCCACGTATGTCGTGATGTTACAGGACGTTACATTAGTCGAATTATCCACGCATGTCATGATGTTGCAGGACATTACAATAGTGTAATTATCCACGCTTGTTGTGATATTACAGGAGGTTACAATGGTCTAATTATCCACGCATGTCGTGATGTTACAGGACGTTACAATAGTGTAATTATCCACGCATGTTTGTGATGTTACAGGAGGTTACAATGGTTTAATTATCCACGTATGTCGTGATGTTACAGGAGGTTACAATAGTCTAATTATCCACGTCTGTCGTGATATTGCAGGAGGTTACAATAGTCTAATTATCCACGTCTGTCGTGATGTTACAGGAGTTGATGTTACAGGAGGTTACAATATGCTAATTATACACGTATGTCGTGACGTTACAGGAGGTTACAATAGTCTAATTATCCACGTATGTTATGATGTTACAGGAGGTAACATTAGTCTAATTATCCACGTATGTTATGATGTTACAGGAGGTAACATTAGTCTAATTATCCACGTATGTTATGATGTTACAGGAGGTTACAATGAACTATATGAAGAACGACGAGCAGTACTCGCTCCTGCCCTCGACGATGAAGTCAGAGTGACTGGTCCTGACGGAACTGACGTCATCCCGGTTTACCCACGAGAAGAAAAGCATTGGAAACAGTGAGTGTGCTTTTCTACACACATATCTTCTATAGGCGGTCTGGATGCTGGATGCAAGATGTCTGGACTGGAGCTATGAACAGTTAAACATCAGATTATGAATATCAGTTATAATTATTATTATTATTACTATTGTTGTCGTTGTTGCTGTTATCACTATTACAATTACTGTTACTACTACTGCTATCATTATTATTATCATGGTCATGATCATGATCATGATCATCATCATCATCATTGTCAACGTCGTCATCATCATTGTTGTTATTTTCAATAATATTTTACCGTTTAATTTCATTTTTGATTAAGGACGAACACAAAAATACCACAGATATTGACATATAATCAACACGGATGATCAAGAACAACATTAAGAGGTAACGGAACAAACAAATAAGAAGAAGAATGTAGATAACCGAGGCGAAGAAATTAAGTAAAAAGGGAGAAAGCTACTGCATTTCAAGCTTACATAAAAAAGAAAAACTATGTCTTCTGTCGCTTGAACATAACTAAAATAACATTTATGCTCTTATACCCCTGAATATAGATAATCGCATTATAGTTCTCACACGCAATCCACTGAAATTTAGCCAGAGATACAGTTTGAAAAAAAAAAAAAAAAAACCCAAACAAAACAAAACAAAACAACAATGAACTCAGGAACATTCTTACTTTCTTTTTCTCCGAAATCGTGAAAAATATCCCTGGCAGATTTTCAGTGGCATATATATGATTTATTTGTATCTGTCAATAAAACAAATTCAGATATTTAATTGATCTTTTGTCTTTCATTATTTGGAGGATTACAGCCAGAAAATTGAATTCATCAGCCATGCATGTGTGGCTTTTATTTCATGTCAATCAAAGATGTTTGATGTGAAGCGAGTTGGCAGGGAAATTGATCAAGTTAGAAATCATGAATTCCATTTACT
>JADBJO010001148.1:42500-52500 GCA_016801955.1 Conus betulinus | reverse complement strand
GGCCTTACTGAAAACACACACACACACACACACACACACAAAACACACACACACACACACACACACAGAGAGAGAGAGAGAGAGAGAGAGAGAGAGAGAGAGAGAGAGACGTAATAAAATGCCGACGACCATCTTGGAGACATAGCTTTATTTATCTATTATTTATTCATTTATTGCTCATTCATTTGTTTATTATATGTTTATTCATTTACCTAATTATTTATTTACGTTATTTGCGACTTCAGATTAAGATATTTTAATTGACAATTCACTTGCCAGTTATGCTAATGTGTAGTTAAGGGCTACTTTGCACGCGGTTTTGAATGTTTGTTAGCATCTTGGCGAGAAGAGGAGGAGGAAGAAGAAGACATCACTCATTTTAGAGCATAAACAGAATGTGACTGCGCCGCAAAAATAAAAGAACACAAATCATAAAGCAAATACAACGCATTTCGATCTATTTGGCCTTCTGTAGGCGAGAAAAATAACATTCAAAAACAATGAAAAAACGAAGGACGAATAGTTAACTCTTCAAACTGGGTGCAGAATATGGTCTACCCGGCTCCCTGGGTGCAGAATATGGTCTACCTGGCTCCCACGCCTAACATGAAAGCCTCTGATTACCTTGGGTAGCTGAATCATTGACTGTTGGCCATCTCTTTGCAGACGACCGTGCCAATCTGGATGCCTTGTTCGAGCACAACATTGACCCGCAGGGCCCGGTGAGTCACTGGGCGAAGGGACGATGTGTTACGTAGACCCCTCTCTTTGCTCTCTGCCTCTGTCTCTGTCTGTTTGCCTCACTCTCTTCTCCACCCCCACCCCTCTCTTTCTCTCTCTCTGACTGTCCCTGTCTCTCCCTCTCTCTCTGTCTCTTTCTCTCACCTTCTCTGTCTGCCTGTCTTGGTCTGTCTGTCTGTCTGTCTGTCTCACTGATATAAGTGATGTTTATATCCCCTTCACCTTTAAGAATAGAAATCTGTCTCATCTGTCTGTCTGTCTGTTTGTCTGTCTGTTTGTCTGTCTTGGTCTGTCTGCTTCTCTCTGTCTGTCTGTCTGTCTGTCTCTGTCTGTCTGTCTGTCTGTCTGTCTTTCTGTCTGTCTGTCTGTCTGTCTCTCTCTCTCTCTCTCTCTCTCTCTCTCTCTCTGTCTTGTTTCTGTCCTTTCTTTTTTTTCCAGCCATGACATTTTTCCCTGTTTGTCTCATGATTCTTGCTGCCACAGAGGTAAATCCGTGTATCTTTCTCAAAACTCAACGGTAAAAGAAATATCTTTCACATTTCTGTTTGCAGTCCATCCCTCCTTTCCCCTCACCCCCTTCTCTCTCCTCTCTCTCTCTCTCTCTCTCTCTCTCTCTCTCTCTCTCTCTCTCTCTCTCTGGATGTTGGCGGATGTAAAAAAAGCACGTCAGTGCTTATCTATTATCCTCGTAAATAAAGAATTTAGTCTTGAATTTTGTCTTGTCTCTCTCCCGTCCTTAGAATGATTCGTTGTTCAATTATATTGAACAGAAAGACTGACCAAATGATGAATAATTGGCTGACTGACTGGTGCACTCTGCACAGTGTGGAGACGGTTTCCTGGAGTGCCCCGCCGACAAGGCAGACGAGGCTTCCTCCGCCTGTGACTATCTGAGAGGCAACATGTTCCGCGCCTGTATCAACAGTGTGAGTGTATACACACAACAACCCTGCACAGATGTGCAGGCCCACAGGCATGCCCAGTAAGAAGAGACATACATAATGCAGCGCCCACACGCTCAAGCACGCACATGCACTCAGATAGACGCAAACGCCTGTGCGTTCAACTTCACATGCACGCAAACGCCTCAAACATTATCGTATATTATTTAGATATGCATTCCCAAATACTGTGTTGTTTTTTCGTTTTTATTTTTGTTTTTGTTTATCAAAAAAGGCCTGTTGAAAGACCTCAGACCAGCTCAAGCACGCATTTATACATATGAGTGTAATATTAAAAGATGCATGCACAATAGTTGGGAGACAAAAATACACTACATTTATTCCCATACTGCCGTCTTCACAAACGGTCTGGGATTAAACGTCTATTGAGAAGCAATCTGTAAATTGTTTGTGGGATGGAATTTCGGACATCAAGAAGTATCCTAAAAGTCTGTGTGGGATGAAATTGGATACATTCAGAACAGGCTGAAATGTGGATCATTCAGAACAGCATATAGAGGATTGTGGGTGAAATGTGGGTCATTCAGAAACAGCATGTAGAGGATTGTGGGATGAAATATGGGTCATTCAGAAACAGCATGTAGAGGGTTGTGGGGTGAAATATGGGTCATTCAGAAACAGCATATAGAGGATTGTGGGGTGAAATATGGGTCATTCAGAAACAGCATGTAGAGGGTTGTGGTGTGAAATGTGGGTCATTTCGAAACAGCATGTAGATGGTTGTGGGGTGAAATGTGGGTCATTCAGAAACAGCATGTAGATGGTTGTGGGATGAAATGTGGGTCATTCAGAAACACAGCATGTAGATGGTTGTGGGGTGAAATGTGGGTCATTCAGAAACAGCATGTAGATGGTTGTTGTGTGAAATGTGGGTCATTCAGAAACAGCATGTAGAGGGTTATGAGATGAAATGTGGGTCATTTATGAACAGAATGTAGAGGTTTTTCAGGTTGAAAATGTGGGTCACTCTTGAATAGCCCCCAAAACATTTGTGGGGTGAAAATGGGGCAATGGGGCATTTTCTGGAATCAAACGTGGGGTTGAAATATGGGGCATTCAGAAAATAGAATATAGAAATATTTATTGGATGCAACGCGGGGAATTCCGAACAGGTTTGAAGGAACGTGAGGCATTAGAAACAGCCGAAACACTCCTTTGTGGGATGAAATGTGAGCATTCAGAAACAGCCTAAGGAGGCCTTTGGGGTGAATTTTAGAACAATTTGAGAAACAACCTGTAGAGGTATTTAGGGTGTGAAATTTGGGACAGTCTTAAACAGTCTGAACAGTTTTTTGTGGGGGATGAAATATGTGCATTCAAATACAACCAAAGGATGTCTTTGCAGGATGTAATGCCATTGCATATAAACCCGATTAAAAAAAAAGGGTTTGAAACTATGAGCCATGTTCACATGCGCAGGGCGTGGACCCGACGCCGTACTACGAGCTGTGCATGCGTGCCTACTGCAGCGCGCTGGTCACGGGGCCGGAGGAGGCGGACTTGCCCGCTGCAACGTGCTGGACATGATGGCCCAGACCTGCTACCGGGAGGCCTCCCTGTCCATCGGCTGGAGGACCAAGGACTTCTGCCGTGAGTAGGGGGCTCTGCTGGGCCTGTCTCTTCACTGGGAGCTGTTGAGAGAGAGAGAGAGAGAGAGAGAGAGAGAGAGAGAGAGAGAGAGAGAGAGAGAGAGAGAGAGAGAGAGAGAGAGAGAGAGAGAGAGAGAATTGGAGGGGTGGAGGGCGAGAAAGAGAGAGAGGGAAGAAGGAAGTGAGTGACTGACAGACAGACTTATTGACAACCAGACAGAACAGACAGACACACTGTCTGACAAAACAGATAGACCGGAGACAGACTGACAGATAGACAGAGGGACGGACGGACGGAGAGAGAGAGAGAGAGAGAGAGAGGGAGAGAGAGAGAGAGAGAGAGAGACTTGCCGACATACAGACAGACGGAAGGACAGACAGAGATGAAGGAAAAGAAGAAGAAGACGGACGGAGGAGAGGAGGAGGAGGAGAAGGAGGAGAGAGAATATCCACCTTTTCAGCCAAGACCTGTTCCAACGGCATGGTGTACCAGCCCAACGTCCAGACCAACTGCCCGCTGACGTGCGGCATGTCGGCCAAGAGCTACTTCGCCGAGTCCTGCAAGACGGACGGGCACGCCGGCTGCGAGTGCCCGCTGGGCATGGCACGACAGAACGGCACGTGCGTGCACCCGAGCACTGCCAGTGCAAGGGAGACGACCAGAAGTTCTACGGCCGAGGGGACGTCATCCAGTCCTCTGACAAGTGCCTGCAGTGGTGAGGCCACACGCCACAATTTGAATGTTGCACTAAAAACACTATGTAATCCTTGTAAGTGTTTAGAGGCCTACCATGTAATTTGAGACAGCATTCAATGTTAAGCTGACGATTGATCAAAAGAACAGCTCCCCACCAATTACTTCCCATGTTTGGGGGGATCTTCACCGATGAAATCACAAATAATCTTTAAATACATGACCTTCCCCTTAGCTGACACACATTTCAGGCCTTTGCACTTACCCGTGACCCTATCTTTTCGCCAGATCCAAGAGCCCTAAAAAATCCTATTCCTTTGATTTTAATCTGACTGCTTGGAACCACCTGGCTTGTACCTTGATGGCCATTTGAAAGAAAATGAAAAGAATCAACTTTCAGACAATAAGAATTCTCGTAGCAATCAAATTGCGCCAGTCTGTAAATACTCAACTCTTTCAGCAAGGCCTCTGCGCATTAATGTTTGATGTACAGCCTGAGTTTTAAAAAAGTCCTTCAACTTGATGGCTGGAAATGCAGCTAAATGTTAGAGGTTCGCTATGTCGACAGCATGGCATTACGAAAGCAGAGCCCACCCCTTCCCTATGACTGCATTTTGGCCTTCCCTGCCCTGAATCAGGAACCCACGCAGGACTTCGTGAACAGAGAGAATTTAGACCGCACGAGTGATTCGAACTCTCCACCGTCAGCAGATCAGCCGTTCGTCCATGGGCCTTCCGATCATGAATGTGGCAAAAGGAGAAAAAAAAAAGGAATGTTTTATAGAGATGTGCAGAATCTACCGCATGATTCGGATCTGCAGCACGGATCTGCTATCCACTTTCTATGGGTCTGTCCCATGGCCACATTCCGTCTTTTGCCCAAATTAGGTTAAGGCAGCTTCAGAACCAGACGATGCTCGAAAATCTGCAAGGGAGGTAATCTGTGTTACAGCTGGCGTTCCGCGAGAGTGAGTGACCCCGCCGTTTTCATACAACGATGCCGCTGTTATGCATGCTCAAAGCAATATCTATCCCATCAGTCAGCTTGAAAGGTCACTTAGAGCAACAAGAGTTTCAAACAGTGCGCCTGGGCCTCGTGTAATGTCGAAATCCCAATCGTTGTTTTGGCATGCGCCAAAAACATTTGACCCTGTAAGTCAATTGGTTTGAACCATAAACTACGAGAAAAAGGTAACCCTATTCGCAGTAGAAAGACAGACACTATATTTCCTCTACTGATTTGTTGTTGTTGCTTGATTCTGCTAATAGACCTGCTAAAAGAAAGAAACAGACAGGGGTTTAAGAATGAATATATGGATAAATAACGAATATAATCAATGCAGGAATTTTTTTAAACGAAAACCAAAGGCATTTTTTTTTTTCTGCACAGCACATGCGGGCCCTATGGATTGTGGGATTGCGAGGAGAGCCCAGACGAATGCATGGGCTCGTGCTCTGTGACCGGAAATACTGTGCTGACCTTCGATGGCATGACCTACGCCTTCACTGCTGAGTCCTGCTCGCTAACTCTATTTCAGGATAGGGTAAGGGGGTTCCTTGAACCATTCGTCATCATCATCATCATCATCATCAACATCATCATCATCATCATCATCATATCATGTTCATCATCGTCAGCATCAAAACATCAACATCGTCATTATCATCACCATGATAACAATAATAATGACGTTCCTTATCCTCCTCAATCTATACCACTCTCGCTTTTACTTATTTTGTTCGACACTCGTTACTTGCTGGCTTTGTCTGTATGGACTTCTTTACGTTCTCACAGGAATGCTTCTTTTTTGTCTGTTGTTCGTGAGATTCCCCCGCTTCGTAGGGGGTTACTCTTTTTTTCTCTTACACGGAAGGATCGTTCCAACAAGTTTGGATCGTTGATGAAAGGCAACAACCTGCATCAAGTTCACAGTTCCGTTCCAGTAGTCGAGACAGAATACTTCACCTCCTTATGAAGACTTCCTCCGTTCTAAGACTTGCTCTCTTCAACAACATTGCATTTATTTATATTGGATTTACTTTACGCTGTACTTTTAAGGACATTCTGAAATCCTTGTTCTCTTTCTTCATCTAGATTTAACTCGTAAGAAAGCGCTCCCCCCTCCCATTTAAAGGTCTGCTTTTTGCTGAAACATTTTTATTTCTGTTGGTTTTGTACTACGTGTAACTCGCAATAAAGTCTCTCCCCTTTTTTTTAAAGACTTCATTTCTAGTACTTTTTATCATTGTCTCTGGTACCAAATTTTACTTTCCAAGAGAAGTTCAGTTCCTTTTGCGACTTGCTTTTCTTGTGCCTTAGAACTCCGCTTATACGAGGTTTATATCCTTTTATAGATTCTCTGTCTTTAGAGACTTTCATGGAACGTTTTCATTTTTTTCGTTTGGTGCATTCTTGATTGACCTTCCATTAGACTCGCTGCTTTTAAAGACTTCCCTGTAATATTTTCTTCTTCTGGTACATACTAAATTTTTCTCTAGATAACGACTCCCACCTTCAAAAAGTTTTTTTCCTTAATGAAACGTTTTCCCCTTGTCCATGTTAGATATGCCTCCGACAGAGTTTCCCTATTTTCAAAGATTTCTGAACCTGTAAACTTTTTTCGATTGATACATCCTAGGTTACTTCCAGGAAGGACTTCCTGCCTTCAAAGACTTGTTTCTCTTTTCCACGTTTATTTGCCCATCAAAGGTTCCCCCTCTTGGATTTCTTGTTTGTTTGTTTGATTGTTTTAAAGATATACGAAGGCGTTTTGGAGAAATTCCACCAGACACAGTTTTTGCTTTCTTTAAACTAGATTTGTCTACCTAACAAAGACCTTCCTCATTTTAGACCCCAATCCTCCTCCAAAAAGAAAAAAGGTTTTTGAAAGGTAATAGAGAACTTCTACATTAATCATGTTTACAGATGTGTGTGCGCCTATCTCCAGCTTTCAAGCATTTTCGATGCTCTTTGTCGTCGGGTAGTTTCACCTGTGTTGTAGGTGCGCAGGCTTAATGTTTAAGGATTTCCGAGAGTACGTACGGGAAGTGGGTGGGTGCCAGGAATGTGCTGGTCTGCATGGCGTTTTGTTCCATCCCAGACGGGGGACACCAAGATCGAAATGCTGACCAAAGCCTGCGGCGAGGAGGACTCGGAGGCCTCGTGTTTCCGGGGCGTTCAGGTGACCGTGGACAAGGACCTGGTGGGCAGCCTCCTGGTGGACCCCAACGGACAGGGCCTCATCCACAACGGCCACGTCAACCTCAAGCTCTACATCCGCCGCGTGTCGCAGAACTATTACGTCATCGACCTAAATCCGGGCATCCGCGTCTACGTCAGCCTCGACGGCGTCATCCACATCGAGGCTCAGACGGTCATGTACAGAGGAATGGTGAGGGAGAGTGTGTATGGAGCTGGGGGGGGGGGGGGGGGGGGGGTATGGGAGGGGGGAAAGGATAGGGGTTGTTTGGGAACAGGGGTTGGGATGGGGAAGGGGTGGAATGCAATGATATGGGATTGGTATGCAGGGAATGGGGTGGGAAAGGTGTGAGTCAGTGTGTGTGTGTGTGTGTGTGTGTGTGTGTGTGTGTGTGTGTGTGTGTGTGTGTGTGTGTGTGCGAGCGCGCGCGCGCGTGTGTGTGAATGTATAGTGTGTGTGGTAGGGGGTCTATTTTTTCTCTCTCCATATTTCTGTATGTCATTCTATTTTTCTTGCCTTCGTCTTCCCTCTAGCTCTCTTTTAACTCTCCCCCCCCCCCCCCCCCCCACACACACACACATCTCCTTCTCTGTATATCTAGCAGCCGGAGCAGCAGCACCAGCAACAACAACCACACCCACACACACACACACACACACACACACACACACACACACACACACACACATATATATATATATATATATATATATATATATATATATATATATATATATATATATATCTCCAAGAGATCCAAGGAAAGGTTGTTCTGCACAATTCTTAGCCGCTGACAATGCTTGGGTTATTGAACAGCAGAGCTGACCACTCAGACTGTTCCGTATCTTTTGATCTCCCTTGCATCCTTAAATGGATCTCAAGCATAGGCTCAAAGATTGTCCCTCACATTTTATACTGTTTGCGTAATGTTTTTAGTTTTCAACAACTTTTTTCCTCTCCAAACTTTCGTTTTGTTTAATTCTACTACCTTTCGCTGGCTGCTTTGGGGGTGCTGTTGCATTCTTTTTCGAACCCTTGGCGGTCGGAACACCACAGAATTATGGACTGTGGTGTGTCTCTATCTTACACCAAGAGCACAGACACAATCAGCCGTGTCTTCCTGATGAGTCCGATCCAGCGGACGAAAGGCCTCGGAGCATGCGGACGAAAGGCCTCGGAGCATGCGACACATATAGATATGTCTTCGGGAGGATTGGTCGGAGCAGGCGACACATATAGATCTGTCTTCGGGAGGGATTGCGATAGTTTCCTCATGCAGCTAGTGAAGGGTTTTCACATTGTGATATACATTTTCCCATTTATTTCATCTTCAATTTTTTTTCCCACTCAATTTCTAATCTTTGCCAAATCATTACTGTAATGATGGAAGAATTGTTAACTTGCACTTGTTTTCCCCCACTACTTAATTGTTCAGCATTATATATATATATATATATATATATATTCCTCCTCGACTCCTTACATGAAGAGTCACTGAGCGCAGAACTATCGGACAGTCCGCCAGGCACTTGCAGCTCTGAGGGTCGTATGTCAAGGGCTGGCTGTCTTCAATGTTGACGTCAGTGCGTCTGTTTGTTTTTCCGTCTGTCTGCCCTATCGTTCATTAGGAAATTGTTCTAACAAGGCCAGTAGATCGTATTGCGATCCAACAGAGTTTTCATTTAACTGACGTCAGCCGATCTTCACACGATCCGATGTGCTGTTTGATGGCCTTGCTTACTTGTTCATTGTTGATAGGACCAGTATATCTGATGTCCAGTATCTTGCGGTAACATTCCGTTTCAGTGGTTTGTGTTTCTCTATCCAGATCCGCTGTGAGGGATTATGTTTCATTTGCATTCAGGAAGATGAATCGTCCTGGTATTGCTACTCCCGCTAATAGGTCAGCGCTTCTGGCAATGTTAGGGTTTACCTTTCTCGGGAATGGTCACCATTAGTAATTGAGTTCATGGCGTGGGCCACCCGCCAGTGGGTCAGATTTTGTTGCAGATGGCAGCTTAGATATCAGATACTTCTTTTCCACTATGTTCTTAGAGTTCTGCAGGAAATTTTCAAAACAATGTACAAAAACATGTATGTGTGTACATGCTTTTCTCTCTCCATCAGACGTACGGTCTTTGCGGCACCTTGAACGGCAACGTGAAGGACGACATGTCCTCTCCCTCGGGCTCCGCAGCCACTGACGACACCTTCCTGTCCATCTACTCCGACTGCACATTCCCCACCAAGAGACCCATCGACTCCGCTACAGCGGTGAGTGTCGGTCACAAGCACTGGGAAGGCTGCACAAGTGTTTTGGTGGACAATGGCTGTGAGAGCTTCAGGGATGGGGTGGGTGTGGGGGTCACTGGAGAGTGTTCGTAACATTATGAGAAACAAGTTGATGGCAGCAGGATCCGAAAATGAAATGACTACTTGAAAAGCAGTAAGAGGCTGAGGGGTGAGGATGTTGGGATCATCTTTTCCAGCTGGGCGGTTTTTGTGATGATGTGGGCGCCTCCTTTACATTGTCATTTTCATCCTCATCCACACTGTTATTCTTCACGCCCTTCCACACTGGCGTTCCTCATTCCCTTCCACATACCATACCCCATCCCCTTCGACACCGCCATTTCCATCCCCTTCAAGACTGCAATTCCCAGTCCCCATCCCACATTGTCATTCCATATCCCCTTCTGTATTACCATGCTCCATCCCGTATCAAATTACTATTCCTGATTCCCTTTTATATAGCCATTCCTTATGCCCTTCCATATTCCAAAACCCAATCCCTTTCACCACGCCGTTGCTCGT
>JADBJO010001148.1:27500-30000 GCA_016801955.1 Conus betulinus | reverse complement strand
CTACAGACATTCGTGCAACTGATCGCAAGACTGGCTGAATGCATGAGTGTTATTTTTCCCCTTTTGAGTGTATGAAGTTTATAGCCACAGACGTTTCTGTATCACGCTGTGGTCAGAGGAAAGAGTCTGTTCCGACAGGCTGACGATACTACTTTTGAAAACGACGACTGAGGATTTTCAGCTGACGACTAATTTCCCCGTCTTAGCGCGCCCGTTCAGGCACCATTCCATCCTTTGTTTGGCATCTAATGGAGGAAAAATAGGCCTGCGATTGTCACCTTCTGATGTTGTGCAGCCAAGAACGGCATGATAATTGGCTCGGAGCTGTGGACTGCCGCTGGTGGTAAGGCAGTGTACCAGAGCAGACACTGCACTGCTGCCGAGCCATTTAGGCGGTGTGTTGACGATGGCCTGTTCAGATCCGTCATACGCAGCGCACTGGATTTCAGTGCAGTGTTGCCTCCTCAGTGAGGTGGCTCTGCCCTGGGACCAGTCCATTAACCGCACATCTACCCTGATAAACCGTGAGGTCACATGGCGTACAGAAGGAGCAGATACTGCAAAACAAATCAATGAGGAGAGAGAAGAAAAGGTAATCAATGGAAACGTAAGTGATAAAAACTGCAAGGCTGGAGGAAGGACTTGTGAACGAGGCGAAGCTTACTCTTAGCCCACGCTCTGGTCAGGTCTCTTCATTGCAGCTGTCCTCCTTCACAGTTTTCTGCTTTGTGACAACACTTCAACTCCTAAGTCTTCCGGACACTCCAGAAAGAAAACTGGCTGGGTATCATTACAACAGAAATATGTCCATCCGAAACTCATGTTTTATATAGAGCAGAACACTCAACGCAACGTAGTTCGATTCAGTACAATACATTCGTCAACAATGCTCCGCAGTACAGTTCTAAATCAAACAGGAAAACATTGTAATACAGCAATAATGCGAGACGATGATCTATTACACAAGTCGAATCAATATAATCAATTCAAAGCACTGGAAATACAATAAAAACGCAGTCAAAATCATGTATGAAATATAATGCAAAACAATGTCATGAGATATTACAGCTTAGTATAATGCAACGCTGCGTCATACATTCAACCCAGTACAACACAGAATTGTATTTCTACTGCAAGGCAGCGCACAAGAGCACAGTAAACAGAGTACAGAGCGGCACAGATTAACACAGTACAGTTCTGTACAGTCCAACGCAACACACGCATTACACTTCAGCACAACACAACACTAAGCAAAACAGGTCGATACAGTTCACCACGACACACCAAGATGTCTGATTCGGTCTGCGCGCGCGCACACACCCACCCACCGACCCAAGCCTCCACACACACACACACACACACACACACACACCGACACACACACATGTGTACACATCTCATCCCACACATACACAATGTTAATGATGGCACAACCAGTGTCAGGTAGGTACTAAAGGTCTGACCTGCGCGTTGGGCTAATGCGTGGGTTAGACATCTACTAAGTTGTAGTCACGAGACCCTCTTCCTAATATCTCTCATCATCGTTATTACTTCATTTTATGTCCATCAGCATCAAATCATGCTCAGTGTGTTCTCAAAACTTAGCGGAAGTGGTGTAGCGCATATGGACCAATCCGCAGGCAGTGACGCCTCCTTGCTGACACCCAAACCGTGAACTGTGTGCAGCTGCAACAGCGGGGGTGACTGCGAGTGTCTGTGCGACTCCATTGCTGCCTTCGCCGCCATCTGCGCCTCTGCGGGGGTTTCCTGGTCGGTACCGCCACCAGCGACTGTGCCGTGAGTGTCTACCCTCAACGCCGTCGTCATCATCATCAGCATAATCATCATCATCATCATCAGCAGCAGCAGCAGCAGCAGCAGCAGCATCGTTACCACATCATCACCACCATTATTAACACCACTAACCCTCACCATCGTCAACATTATTATCATCACCATCACCACACCACTACCACCACAACCACCACCACCACCACCACAACCATCATCATCATCATCATCATCGTGGTCATCAATATCATCACCATCAATATTATCATTATTACCACCATTATCATCATTAACACCACCACTTTCATCACGACTATCATCATCATCATCATCATCATCATCATCATCATCATCATCATCATCATCATCATCATCATCTTCTTCTTCTTCTTCTTCTCAAATGTTCACCGAAGCTAGTTATCTAGCTTAGACGTCCACATCCACCTACGCTGATGTGGCAGGTGGGGGAAGACGACCTGTCTTACACTGCACCACACCACACCCCCAGAAGACGGACTCCTACAGTGGCACTGTTTCTGTGGGGGCACGGCCATGACTGGAATTCTTTACATGTGACAGTGAACTCGGTGCTATAACCGGCTGTGCTTACCATGCACTCAACACATCATAACCACCCACCCTTTTAAAGGTCTGCTCAGTGGAGTGGGAGTAATGGGGGTGGGGCGTTGCAATGTCTTCTCACACTGTT
>JADBJO010001148.1:20000-22500 GCA_016801955.1 Conus betulinus | reverse complement strand
GAATGCGTGTGTGTTTGTGTTCCAGCGTGTTTAATGTGTTTGTGTGCGTATGAGATGTGTGTGTGTGTGTGTGTGTGTGAGAGAGAGAGAGAGAGAGAGAGAGAGAGAGAGAGAGAGAGTGTGTGTGAGAGAGAGAGAGAGAGAGAGAGAGAGACGCTTTGTTGTTGTATCTGTCTAATGATGAACAAACACTACACCATCGGAAGTACCTTGTATACAACAACAACAACATATAGAAAGTACGTGAAACATTTTGAAGCACTATTGCTTTTACATTAGAATTGGTAAACAACGGTGGTTCATCCAAATCTGTCACCGTTTCTGGAAATGATAAGTCTTGATTCAGCAACTGTTTAAAGTTAAAGTAGATACTGAAAATAGGGCATACAAGGTCCTACAAGGTATGAAATCAGAAAGTTTAAAGCAAAGCAGCAAAATGCCTTACTAGAATAATTTTCAACCCAGGTAGAATATGACGCAGGAAAAAAAGTAGATTGAAATTAGGTGTCGTTTGAAAAATTGAAATGCAGTTTGCCTTTGTCGAAGCCAGTACTATGTGGAAAAGTTTCCAGGCAACCACACAATACAAATCAAATCCAGCACTTCCTGACAAGTTTACCCACATCTGTGCTAGATTTGACAGACTGACCCCGAGGGACACCTCCGAGTTGTGCTCTCCACCATTCGGAGTACAGGAAACAGATGTTCGGAAACTTTTCAGGCGTCAGAATGTTCTCAAAGATTGCCGTCCAGATAGAATGCCATCATCTGTTCTGCAAGATCGTGGAGATCAGATTACTCCCGTTTTCATTGATGTGTTTATGACGGTAAAGTGCCGCAGTCCACCAAATCAGCAATTACTGTCTCTGTCCAAATAAGCAATTATTGTGGTCTGTCCAATTCAGCAAGTATTGTCTCTGTCCAAATCAGCGATTATTGTCTCTGTCCAAATCAGCAATTATTCTCTGCTCCTAAAAAAGGACAAAGCAGTCACACTCGATGACTAAAGGCCCGTCGCACTGACGTCAGTAGTTATGACAGTTTTTGAACACCTTTGTTCTTTGTTTTCTGAAATCCATGGCTGACTCTTCAATGGATCCAGGACAGTTCGCCTATCGGGCAGACAGATTAGTAGAGGATGCTGTGTCTCAAGACCATTTTGCTTTTTTCGGCATCTGCAAGGGTCCATTGCTTATGCACGCATTCTTTTCATCGATTTCGGTTCAGCATTTAACACAGTAGACGCTTCCCTGCTGATCGAAAACCTATCTGACCGTGATGGTGAGCCTCAGTCTCTGCCGCTGGAAAGTAGAACTCCTGTTCAGCAGACCTCACGTAGTTAAACTAGGAAACTAAATGCCTCACATGACCATTTTAAATACTGGCGCCCTCAAGGTGTTTATTATCTCCCTTGCCATTCACTGATAATTTTCCTTGCAATAAGCCGTTCTCTGCTGTTGAGTTCTCCGCTGGTACTGCCGTGAATGGCCCTCATATACCACGGCTGTGAGACAGCGTACAGGGCAGACATGTTGAAAAAGTGGTTGACAGTTGTTCTACAAACAATCTTAGTCTCTCGTTGTTTTCAAAAACCGAGGAAATGATTGATTTCCAGAAAAAAGTAAAACGCTTCCCCCCCACCAGTATCTATCAAGGGTCACAAAACTGAACACGTCTGTTTTATTCAAGTTTCTAGGTGTGCATATCCCTAACACACTTAGCTGCGATTTTTACCATCAAATCAGCTCGGAAGAAAGGATATGCAAGACCTTGCTTATTCAAGGTTTTCTTGTTAACGTCATCTCGGAATGAAAGCGTTGTAAAACAGTTTGCAGTTTTATCTATACAAAGCTTTCAAAAGCCGAAGCATTTCTGTAATGTAATCATTATTATGAATTTGGTAGTGCGACTTTGTTATGTTTCATGTCTACGGCCCTTTCTCAGGGGCCAAGGCTTATAAGAACAAAACATCTGAATCAATCTTTCTCTCTCTCTCTGTCTCTGTTTGTCTGTCTGTCTGCTGTCTGTCCGTCTGTCTGTCTGTCTGTCTGTCTGTCTTTCACTGTTTCAGATCGTCAGTGCGGCCCCATGGAGTTCCAGTGTATAGACGGGTGTATCCCCTCACCCTGGGTATGTGACGGACACCGTGACTGCGCCTCCGGTGAAGATGAGTTGGACTGTGCCCGTGAGTGACCTTGCTGTGATGGGTGCTTCTTTCTGTCTTTGCTTCAGACAGTCCGTTTTCCCCCATCAAACTATCGACCAACCAGTCAAGGAACGATCACGCAACCGCGCAGTCAAGCTATCAATCAACTGATCCATCGGCCATTCAGAAAACAACCGACCGACCGACCAATCAATTTATCAATCAACCAAACAATCCATCAATCAATTTATTTGTCGACCAACCATCCAAGCAACCAGCAAATCAATTAACCATGCCAGACAATCAGTCACTCTACTTCTGGTTTCAATTTGCTTTCAGGCCTGATGTGGCCCT
>JADBJO010001148.1:7500-15000 GCA_016801955.1 Conus betulinus | reverse complement strand
GTAGAGGTCTTCTGGTCAGTCCGGGCCTTTAATTTGGCCAACCTCATAGGGGTCCACCCTCCACTACACCCTGTAAGTATCTGGGATAGAGAGTCATGGCAAGATACATGTCTGTACCAGGTAAGCTTGCAGTGCTTGACAACTGTGAGAAGAGGTTCTGGGACTGTGGGCGAGCTGACCCAGGGATTAATCTCTTGTCCAAAAGCGATTGCCGCAAAGATGAGGGATCCCAGGACCTCAGTCGGAATTTCTTTGGGTCCTGGTTTTTTGCTGCTCCCTTCGCGTTTGGATTTTTGAGGAACAGTGGGGCGTGGCCAGTTATTTCCTCATTGTCCACTGTAGCACTGTGACTCAATCCATAATGGCAACGATGATGCAAGCAAGACAAGTCGTAAATGCTGAACATACGTTTTTAAAATGACAAGACCAAACGATAACTGTTCAAAAGCCAACAGTCTTCTGTGTCACATTTCAATAATTCGTATTGTCACATGTATTTTGTTCTCGTGTACCTTTTGTCACCCGTTTATTCATTTGTCCCATATATTTTCTTCGCTCCTCCCTTCATTCCTTTCTTCCATATATTACATCGTCATTTGCTCACGTATCCGTGCCCTTGTTTATAGTTTATTTTTCTGAATCATCCACCCGTTTAGTTTAGCGTACCCCGCCCACTTTTCATTAAAACCAGTTAATTGATTAATTTATCAAAGCAGGGCATGTCTGGAGTGGGGAGGGTCAAGTGGAGGTATGGAGGTAGAAGGGGGGGTGGTGGTGGTGGTGGTGGTGAAGAAGAAGATATCTAATTATGAATTTAAACCGCATCACTGACAGCGGGCAGGATCCATTAAAAACTGCTTTGTATGCAGAACTATTGTTGGTGCAAGGTTTTTGTCCACCACTTTCATCTGGCTGATGAGAATCCGTCAGTCATTTCGGCATTGGCGCTGATGGTTCACACTCGGTTATAAACAGAGATATACCAAATGCAGTTCAGTGGTATTCCCACCTTGTTTTTCTCTCTCGGTTTTCTTTTTTCCACCTTTTCGTTCTTAACCATCTCCTCCTTCTTCTCCACAATTTTCTCTCTTTTCTTTCTTCTTTCTTTTCTGTCTGTTTCTTTCTTTCTGTCTTTTTTCTTTCTTTCTGTCATTCTTTCCGTCTTTCTTGCCTTCTTTTTTCCCTTTGTCATCCTTGTAGTCGTCGTAATCCTTCCCTTTTCTCTTCTTTTTTTCTGTGTTGTTGTCGTTAGACTGAGTGTCATAGTTCTTGTGGTTTATCTCAAAGACGGTGTATCACCGAGGGTGATGTCACTCAGAACATGTTTTTACAAAGACTAGTTGGTTAAAATTGATCATATCAGTCATGTATTCGTGTTTATGTATTCAAGAAATCACAGAAATAATTTCAAACAAGAGCTCTGCGAATGTGTGCTGTAATTTTGTGAAAATGTCGCTATGTAGGCAAAAAAAAAGAGAGCTTGATTTGCGACATGACACGTTATTGAACATCATATCAAGAACTTCAGCGCGCTTGACATCACGAAGCAAATCTAATTTACCACAGTTGTTCAGTGAGAAGTAGGCTTAAAACTGATGCGTATGTGGTAAAATCAAACTGCTCATTAAAAAAAAGTACAAAGTTTATTTCATAAACGTAACCAGCACTAAAATAAAAATTATTTCATAAACGTAACCAGCCGTTGTAAGTGTAGTGATGGCGGTGGTGGTTATGATTTTTTTTTCACGGTGGCTGTGGTCGCCGTGTGGGCTGTGACAGTTGTCATCGTTGTGGAAACGCTAACGGTGGTAGTCCTAGTTGGTGATAATGGTTGTTTGCTGTGCTTTGAGTGTTGGGGTTTGCTGTTGTACAAGTGGTTGTTTTTTCTGGTTGACAGAGATTGTAGCCCAGGATTTTCTGTTTGTGTGGGAAGGTGGCGATAGAGTTGGGGGTTTACTGTATGCTCCATCTTTCGCTCACCAGTCTAGCGGATGTTATCAGAATTGTTATCATGACCATTATCATTCTTCGTCGTCGTCTTCTTCTTCCCTCGTCATATTTGCTCTTGTTGTTACACTGGAGGTTTGCTGTGTGTTCTAGGAATCATTTGCCAGTCTGAGGTATTGTGAGTACGATCATGGTGATGATGATGATAATAATGATGATGATCGTTATTATTATCGTTATCTCTTGCCATTGTTAATCATGTCAGATTTTCTTCTTCTTGAAATTTTTTGTCATTATTGGTTTTGTCGCATTGAAGGGTTACAGGCTCTTCTAGCATTTTCTGACAAGTCAAAGTTTTTCTTTCATTGTTGTTTTACGTCATAGTCTTTGTGGATGGTCAGAGGTTTGTTTGGTGCTCCAGGAAACACTGGCCAACCCCGAAGACACCATCACTCAAGGCTTCAACAACGAGTTCTCCAGACTGGTCTTCATCACTGACGGCACTCTGTCCGACCTGAGGCTGAGGGCCTGCTATGAGCCACAAGGTGAGAGGCTGGCTTTGGAGAGAGAGAGAGAGAGAGAGAGAGAGAGAGAGAGAGAGAGAGAGAGAGAGAGAGAGAGAGAGAGAGACTCAGACTGTTGCATAAAGACAGAAGAGTGAGAGGAGAGGGGGGGGGGGGGGGGGGGGCGTTGGGGCTGGGGGATGGAAGAGGATTGGCGAATTGAGCAATTTTTTCTGTAAGATTTGTCAGTTAAATCCTATTATTACCGTTTTCGTTTTTTGCAAGCGCTCGTATTACGATAGTACATACAGTGTGTGTGTGTGTGTGTGTGTGTGTGTGTGTGTGTGTGTGTGTGTGTGTGTGTGTGTGTGTGTGTGCGCCTGCGTGCGTGCGCCTGCGTGCGTGCATGCTTGTGTTTGGCGCGCGCGCACGCGTATGTATAAATGTGTGTGCGCATGCGCGCGCGCGTGTGTGTATGTGTATGCATGTGTGTGTGTACACATGTGCGAGCACGCGCATGTGATCAGACGATCATTCACAAAGAAAAGTATGCATGGCAGTCTTGTTTACTTTTGTGTTTGTTTCCCAATACATATATCATTCTAGTGTATATCTCATGATATTGATAATGGTCAGTCAAGAAAAGATAGCCATAAGAAAAATGCATTTCTTTCTGTCTTCGTTTTAGTGGAAACAATACATATATCATTCTAGTGTATATCTCATGATATTGATAATAGTCAGTCAAGAAAAAAAAATAGCCATAAGAAAAATGCATTTCTTTCTGTCTTCGTTTTAGTGGAAACAACGACGATCATCGCAAACAACAGCCTTCCCGCCAACTCTTCCAGACATTTCGACACGTAGGTCCCCTGCTGTCTCTTTCTTCCTCTCTGCTGCTTGTTTCTATCCGTCTGTCAGTCAGTTTCGATGTCTGCCTTTAGTTTTAAGTTCCGGTTTTTGCTTACTGTTCTTTTGGTTTTCCGCTTTTCAGTATCTATCTGTCTATCTATCTATCTATCTATCTATCTATATCTATCTATCTATCTATCTATCTATCTAGATACATAAATAGATAGATCTATATTTGTCTCTCTATATCTGTATATACAATCTATGTATATATATTCTTCTGCCTGTGAAACTGTAATTGTTATTTTTTTTGTTTCTCTTTAATTGTTAGTTTGAATTGTAAACTGATTCAGTGATATTTTTTGTAGCAGTTATTTACTTTGTCTCTTTCGCTTTGGTTTTTGCTTCTTGATTTCTACATAAAATGCTCGTTCGTTCATTCATTCATTCATTCATTCATTCATTCATCGTTCATTCATTCGTTCATTTATTCGGTCATTCACTCTATCCATACATATCTATTTCAGTTCAGCCATTCATTTCCCTATCTGTCTGCCACTTTGTCTTTTTTTCCCCCATCTTTCAACACTGTCTTGTGTTCATGCAGGTAAATGCTCCTATGACATTGGTAGCACCGTGTGGGTCACCCCCGAAACGGACAGGAGAACCTGGAGTCACTGTACCTGACCACCAACAGCGACACCTTGATTCTGGACGTGACCACGCGCAGTGACGTCACCCTGGGTTTCGTCACTCTCCTGACTCTGGAGTACAATAACGTCGAGGGGTTTTTCCGTTCTGGGCCTGGACGGGGTACAACTGCAGCCGTGAGTTTTGGGGGTGGTGGGCCTTGTCCTTTGTGTTCTCGTCTTCTTGCTTTGTTTTGTTTGAAAAATGTTTTATTCATGGTCATTTTCTCCCATTTCTTTCTTCCCCTGTTTCTTTTTCTATCTTCATCTGTGATATTTAAAACGTTTAAGTACTACATCCACCAAACATGAACAAACGAGTCACAAGACAAACACACGACACGTTTCGACCTCTTAGCTCTTCTTGAAGCAAGATAAACAACACTCAGGACTACGAAAATGAAGAACAAGCAGTTACTTATCTTGTCAAACTTTCTCGCAGCTAACTTCATCTATAAACTTTTCAATCATACTCTATGTATGTTTTTGTCTGTAACTGTTAATGGCAATAGTAGCAGCAGCAGCAGTAGAGTTGATGTAGTAGCAACAATAAGAAAACTCCCAGCTGAAACACCAGCAAGATTGCGAGTATTATTACTAGTACTAGTACTACTGCTTCTGCTGTCACTACTACTACTACTACTACTACAATTCTCTGTGTCTGCGTGCGCGTGTGCAAGCGTAAAGAGGTATAAAAAGATAGATTAAAAAAAAAAAAAAAAATGACAGGTTTGTAAAACAGAATCGGCGTGTGGGAACGTTCGCTCTACAACCATAAATGATATTTGCTACTTATGTTTGAACACTCTTGACTTTTCAAAGAGCACAGTGGTGAAGTACAGTAATGCATTTCCTACTATAATTTTTCATAAAAATGTGTTCAATTCTTGAAGCTTCCAGTCATGAAGAAGATATACTTCGTTTTCAAAGATTTTATGGAAGTACGTTTTTGTTTTCCGGTGTGTGTGTGTGTGTGTGTGTGTGTGTGTGTGTGTATGTGTGTGTGTGTGTGTGTGTGTGTGTGTGTGTGTGTGTGTGTGTGTGTGTGTGTGTGCGCGCGCGTGCGTGCGTGCGTGCGTGAGCACGTGCGTGCGTGTGTGTGTATTTGCTCGTACACGTGTGTGTGTGTGTGTGTGTGTGTGTTGTGTGTGTGTGTGTGTGTGTGTGTGTGTGTGTGCGCGCGCGCGCGATCCCTTTCGGTCCTACATAAAGTAACAATAACTTGTTATGCCAGAGATCAGCCTGCTATTTTCACGCTGTAAGGGTGATCGTCCTTTAGGAAATATGGCGCTGCTGCTGCCTCAACTACTTAATCCTTATCCATGATAAAACACGTATTTCCATGGTCACCCACACACCGTGTGCAGAGAACCAGCCTGGACACGCCCAGTGGACCTTTGACCCTGGAGCCCAGCGGTCGGCTGGAGGTCCCCCTGGTGATCGTGCTGTACAGACTGAGCCACGGCAGTGACGTGTCCGCCAAGGTCACCAAAGTCCTGGGATGCCTAGAGCGTGGGTATCGCGAGCACCGCCATGGCAGGCAAAACAGGCGGATCGGTTCTTCGTTTGGGGAGGGGACGGAGGAGGAGGAAGTGGATGGAGGTGGGATGGGGGGGGGGGGGGTTGGGGGGGGGGGTTGATCAAAGTGTCTTTAAAGGTTTTAAAACACGTCACTGAATGACAGAATGATCGGGGCATTATATAGAGGACTTGAAAAGGTTGTGGCGTTGATCGCTATACACATACTGTTACAACAGGGAAACTATACACATACTGCTACAACATGGAAACTATACACATACTGTTATAGCAGGGGAAACGGACGCACTTCTTTGCCCTTGATCAACAACATGTTTCTTTCCTGAAGTTGTGTTCTGCGTAATGCTGACTTGTTTATTTCAAAAGATTGTAGCCATTTTGACTGTTTTAAGAGTTCGCTGCTTAATGCATTCATCCACACTAACCACAGGTGATATGTCAGACGTTGGAATCAAGCCCAGGAGAGTGGGGGAGAGGGCCTATTTACACCGCTACAACACCACCGTGTTAAGATGGCGCAGAAGAAAGGACAGTGTATATGTTGGTTGCCAGAATGATTAAAACGTGCAGCCTGTGATTGCCAGTCCCTCTCCCCAGGTCGGCCAGGTTTATCACATACATCAAGTTTTTTTGTTTGGTCGTTTGTTTTTGAAGTCGTGTATTTACAGTCAGACTGTCAACATCCCTGTCTATTCCAAAGTCGGCCTTCCCGTTTAGGCCTCGTGCACATAAAGAGATTACATGTCGTTTGTAAGTCCTCGGTCAGAACACAAACACCTCCTAGGATCTGCTCGGTGGAGAGCGATCTAGTGTCCTGGATAACGCATCGTTTCGGGAAGCTACAGAGTCCTTGGATTTATATTTCTTTGAGCAGTGGAAGAAGGAGAAAGAAGGCCAGGTGGGGTGGTGGTACGCACGGTGGGATGTGGTGTGAGCGTTTGGTGTGGCATGCATTTTGTGTGTTACTGTTCTGGTGTAGTGTGATGTGTGTCTTTGTTGATCTACCGGACTTAGACCAGTCATTTGATAAAGCGTTTGGTGTGGTATGCTTTTTGTGTATTACTGTTCTAGTGTAGATTGATGTATGTCTTTGTTGATGAACCGGACTTAGAGCAGTCATTTGTAAAGCATTGCCTACGGAGCTAACGGTCGGAAGTTCAGTTGGGGTCGGATTTTTTTTTTCGGCTTGAAATCCCTCCCTTGTAGCAAAATGGCAAAAAGTAACCCAAAACAAAACGAACGGTGTTGTACAGTTGAGTGGGTACTGTGCATCTTACACATTTTCGTTGCTTCAGAATGAAACACATGTTTTAGATAAAATTTTGTTGAATATGTTTCAGTTCATTCTTAACGGGTGAAAACAATACTTTTTGTTTTAATGTCCGGCAGTAGAGTTGAGCATATACCGATGCATTCTTTATATTATAATTTTGAAAACATGATAAACCAAACTCACAGAAAATGACAAATCGTATTTTATACTACAGCAAACTGAAAAAAAAATTAGTTAATTCTTTTGAATCGTATTCAATGGACATCTATCAATATTTTCAATGTTTTTATTTCTCTTGCAGCCAAACTTTGCGCTGACGAAGATCTGAGGTATGTGGACGATTTCCTCGTCAGAGAGAGGAACGTGACAGAGAGAGTGGCAGACACCCACACGTTCATGGCGGAGGGATCGGTGAAGGTGGAGTACTTGCTGCCCAGCAGACCGCTCTTTGTGCCCCGCTCCCCTCATCGTGCAGTTGACCAGTGTGGAAGACTTTCAGAGTCCGATACGTGCTGAGGGATGGGGAGACTGTGTACAAGGTGTGTGTCGCCTGACTGCTTGCTGTTAGATCGATTACAGTTACGTAACGCTCTGAGAAACAGATTGCAGTAAAAGAAGTGAAAACATGTACATGTTCAGTGCAGATGTGCAGACGAATATGCAGGGAGACATTCCCACGAGTACATACGTGCATTTA
>JADBJO010001148.1:0-5000 GCA_016801955.1 Conus betulinus | reverse complement strand
GTAGCAATAATCACAGATGTAGTACATCTAAATTTAATTAATTCTAATATGTGGGAGTCAGGTTTAAATAGTTTTTGGCTCTGAAAATAAAACTGGCCTTTATATTGCTAAATATTGCCAAAATTGAGATTGGCCATAAAATTCTAAGAAACCGTGATATGAGACAGCTGGTCAACTCCCATTACGGAGAGTCTGTCACATTCTCTCCAAACAGTAGGGTAAATGAATCTGACATTTTCTTTTCGTCTGACATCAATGCTGCTGAACTAGCTGTCAAGCTCAAGAACCAGGACATAATGAGAGAGGCTGGCACCAAGTTTGAGAGAAGCGCTCGTGGACGTTGATTTTTGTCTTCAGGACAGCTTCTGTGACAACACTGACTTGAAGGCGCCATGGGAGAAAACAATGATGATGCCAGAGCCTCTCCTCGGCTTCTTTGCTGCTCTATTCAAGGTCCCAAAGCACAAGCTGTTCCGGAGCAGTGCAACAGAGCTAGACAAGCTCATCCGACGAGCCAGTAGAACAGCTTCCACAGCAACAACAGCCCACACTGGAACAACAGGAAAACTGGGTGAGAGATCACAGAAGTACACAGCTGCACTGTCTGTTCCAAATTCTCTTGTACAACCTTCACAGTGGGATGAAGTGTACTCCACTGCATATGATGCTTGGCCATGCCCTCTACGCTAGAGATGGCAGCATTCAACAGGATTGGCGCCAGTGCTGGCTACCAGACCATCTCATCTGCCCGCAGTCTCCTGGCTAGTTACGCTGTGAAATGCTCAGAAGACGGAGAGACACCCATACCCCAGTACATACAACAGGGATGATTACGCTATGGGAGGCATGGACAACTCAGACTATGCAGACAAGTCATCACTCTCCGGAACGAGAGTTCACACTATGCAGCTTTGGTGCTGTTCCAATATGCCACAGTGAGCAAGCCCCTCCAGAAGCCTTCAGTATCAAGTACAGAACCAGCCCTACCGCTACAACACATGCCATTGCATCCTGAAAACAAGGAAATGACGCTACTCGACATGCAGACTGCCCGAAATGTAGCAAACAAGAGGGAATTCTTGATCAGTTTGATCCGTCTGGGTGACTCGGAACGAGACCCTCCTCAAATCTGGGCCGCCGTGCACACACATGTCTCTTCTGTAGTAGTGTGCAAATGATGCGTGTTGGCTTCCTTCCTGTCCTACCAAGACCCATTACCGAGCGTGCTACAGTCAGACACTGTCTCACAAACTTTCAAAGTTGTCGCAGACAGCTGAACCAAGCATCAGTGGCAGTTTGGTGCGATGAAGGCGTGTTTGCTGTGGCCGCAGATGTTTACCTGCATGAGACAGCACAGTTCAAGAATCTGCTCCTCTGCTTGGGACCCTTCCACTGGACTTGCATTCTGCTCAGGTGCCAGGGCAAACTGCTTCGAGGTTCTGGCCTAGACGACGCACTGGTGAATGTGGCGTGTTTGGACGTGGCGTGATCGAGTCGGCCTTGAATGGCAGCCATTTTGTCCGAGCTCTCACTGGAATGCTGATTGTGGAGGACCTGATCCGGTCGCTCCAGTGGCAGATGTTCTGGCAACACAAAGACAAAACTGTATATCCAGAGCTAGAGCAGGTGCAGGCTCTGCAAACGTCACTTGCTGCAAACACGCGTTGTCCAGAGGAGTTCCAGACCCTGAGTGAACAAAGTTAAGAAGTTGCATCAGGACTTTGTGGAGTTTGAGAAGGAGTGCGAGGCCAAGCCTGACCTCTGCCAATTCTTTGGTGTTTGGCTGCGGATGGTCTCCGACAGAGAAGGAAACTGGGATCTATATGTGGCTACTGTCGAGGACTCTGTGCCAATCTTTGCAGAATTGGACTGCATCAATTGCCTGCGTTATGGCTCGTGGTATCTTGAGCAAATCAAGGTGCTGGATCACACATCCTGAGCTCTATCGGCGTTTCTGTATGGGCATGTGGGTTGTTCAGAATCGTCCAGGCTGGTTCTGTGCTGTCGGAGGCGACATGAAGGTTGAGCAAACCATCCAGCGAATGTCCAAGGGTCCTGGAGGTTACTATGTAGTGGGACCTACACAAAATGCCGGTTCTGTGGCAGAATTTGAACTCTTGTTCCACGAGATTGGGTGTATAACCAAGCTTGACAAGTTGTGGGCATCTGAGAAGAACAAACAGAATCTTCAGCTGCTGGTTCGACATATGATGAGCAATCGAGTTGAAGGAAAACCCTGTCATCATCACCAGCTCTGTCGTCGTCTCTGATGATGGGGTGCTTCCAGCCAAAGCAGCTGGCGGTGAAGAAATCCCGGATCTGCACAGCTGGATTGAAGAGGCAGACGCCAGACTGGTGGAACATGTGGAGTGGGCCGTTCGTGTCAAACAGTGCAAGAGAGTCATAGTAGTTTCCAACGACGCGGACACTTTCGCACTACCGCTTCACTACACCCCTCAGTTCCAAGCGCTGGGGTTGAAGGAAATCTGGCAGCAGTTTGGCACAGGTGAGAAGAGGCGGATGCTTCCACTGCACAAAGCAGTTTCTAGGCACACATACTGACTGGAGATGACTGTATGACTAAGGTAGGGACAAAGCACGCTGCTATGGCCATTGACCCTGTGCAGCATCTGACAAACTTCGGAGAGACAGACAGCTTGTCAGAGCAAGATGAAGCTCTGGTGGAAATGTACCTTGTACATGTCTGGGCGGGTGTCAGATCAACAACTACTGAAACGTTCAGTCAGCTCAGAGTGGAGAACTACGGCAGTGCTACAGCTGGAATTGACTCTCTCCCATCCACAAGCAGTGTCATCAGAGGCCACATCCACAGAGGAGCCTTTCTGGTGCACAAAGCATGCCATCTGCTTGGGGCGGCCAGTCAACAACGTGAGGACTACCTAGAACCACTAGAACGTGGGTGGGAGCAACAATTTTGGCACCCTGTTGCCATCTAAATGCGTGAAGCCCTTGCCACCCACTTTGCTCACAATGTGCAAGTGCGCAGGCAAGTGTGACACTCGACGGTGTGGGTGCTGTTCTGCAGGAGTTTGCTGCGTCACATTCTGCCATGGAAAAGCAGACAATTCTCCATGTTCCAATCAGTGATGGAAAGAGACAAATGCAGTTACATTGAGCATGTTTGTTGCATACTTGAGAACTTTTTCTGTTTCTGTTGGGATGTGTCATTGACCACACAATACTGAAAAAAAGTGAAAAAGCAGCGAAGACAGTTTTAGTTGAAAAGGTAAAAATGACGTTCACTTGTGAATTCAAGATTAGAATGACTTATATCTTTTATAGTGAATCATACAGTGAAAATGCATGTCAGAATTAGTAGATAATGTGTAGGAGCCCTATTTGTTACTGCTAGATTATCGCCAGGTTACGGTCAAGACCGTATAAGAAAATTACCTTGACTATGGCATTTGAAGGTCAAGATGACCCCAAATAGACAAAATAATACCAGAAATGAACTCAGCACACAAAAATCAGTCGGATTAGAAGTGTTACAAGTGTATATATTGTCAAAAAACACAAAAGTTAGGACTTTCACAGCGGTGGGTGGCGGCCATATTTGAATCGGCCATTACGCAAAATGTACCAGGGTGGTGCTCGATCACCTCTGTGATTTTTCATGTCTAGGTGCCCCTTGACTCAAATCAAGTGAGAAATTTTCCTAACACCATAATGTGCACGGGACTTATAGCCAGGTACAGGACTAATTGGTTCTTCGTGACAAATACGAGATTCAAATGGACATCTGGTGTGAACGTTTTCTTCATGGATAATTTTTCGTCAGATGGGATGTATCAAGGCATGTGTGGTCGTGGGCATAAAAATGGACTGACACAGCACTTTGATTATTCAGTTTTGTATTACATATACTTACATATATGCACTGCATCGATGATGCATAGGTAACTGAAAACGATTAATCAAATTCTTTAAAAAAATGCTAAGATATATGTCAAAGTTTAACTCATAGAACAGAAGCAGTAAAGAGAAAAACTTCCTTCCAGCAGCAACGAAAGGGCCCCACAGCACAACGCGATCGATCGAGTGGACAAGGGTCTACAACAGAACCCTCAGGAATCAGTACGATCACTTCAGGTGTAGCCTCAACAGCAGGATCAACAACGCCATCCTCTGCTTTTACCACAGAGACATGTAAGTTCTGTAAACTGAACTACACATTCCAAGAACTGTAAGCGCATTTGTTCAGATCGAACAGCTTACACCAACGTTTCTGAAAAACTCGGATTCTATCATCTTTCATTATCATGGGGACCAGTGTGTGCTTGTTAGTCCGCTTCCATGCACGCAAAAAATGGGAATATACATGGGAATTTCACACAGTTTTTTCTTTTCTTCCTTCGGTAAGTGTACAGAATGCACAATGAACATATGAATCCATTAAAACTGTGGGTGGCTGGTGTATTATGTAATGCCAATTTGATCACGAGATCCATTATATCCCAGGGAACCCATCCGAGAAACATCGAAACGGTACTTTCATGCCTTGTAATGAGCTTTTTTCACAAAGGGAGACAGCACAGACTGGGTCGGTTTGGAAGATAAGTGTACAAGGTACTGATGCAGCTAGACAAGTTTTATCGCCTCACTCGGGATGGGTTTGAAACCAACACAAATTCACGATGCCTCTTGGCAACCAAAACATTGGATCCACAGGAACTAAGCAGGCCCATTCCATGGGTGACAGAAGAACCAGTTAGAACATTCAAAAGTGATACGAGGATTAAAGCAGAGGAAACGAAGATAGGCAGATGGCACAGACTGTTGACAGTTATATGTCCTGCGTGGCCCTCTTGAAATGGTGCCTGAGGTTCACGCTGATCCCAAAGCTCCTTTCCTCTCTCTGCTGATGAACGATGTCAGCACTAGTGCGGCAGAATCGACAGCATCAACAGACACAAAGGAATGGCTTGGCCATCCCATCTGGTCTCACTGTACCTCACGCGTCACTGACTGACCGAAGA
>JADBJO010001147.1:473119-479226 GCA_016801955.1 Conus betulinus | reverse complement strand
GGTTTAGGAGCAGGAAAGATCCAATATTGGCATTCTCCCCAGGTACCAGCAATGCGATCTTCTTCTGGAACACTCGATGTCCGTTTACCTAGCTACTCCGCTGCCTTTCAAAGACTCTCTCTCTCTCTCTCTCTCTCTGACTGTGGGTGTACATACGTGAGCGCACACGCGACTGCGTGCGTACATTGTGTGCAGTACGTGCAGGCGGGTGCATGTGTGCAGCCGTGGTGGTGTGGTGTGTGGAGGGGGGGGAGGGGGGTGAGGTTGTGTGGAGGGGTCTATGTGTGTGTCTGTGTATATGTGCGTACCTGTATTTCTTGTGCTCTGCCCTCACCTTAATGTGTTGTTATGGAAGGGGGTATGATGAGAGGTAGGGAAAGGTGTGAATTGAAGACAGAATACATATTCGAGAAACAGAACGGGAATATTCTTCGGCGGGGGAATTTTCGTTGAAATCAAAAAGAGTCAGATAGAGCCCTAAATATTTAAAGCTGATGAAAGTGACAGGCAGACACACGCACACAGACAGAACAACAGGCACACACACACACACACAACACACACACACACACAACACACACACACACACAACATCTCCTCTCTCCTCACACAAACACACACACACAAAGTATGACTAGCGACTAAGACTTACAAAACTTTTAACAAACACACATATCTTCATAACATTAAAAAGTTCATCCATTATAGTTAAGGCGTAGATGACTTTAAAAGGAAAAAAAAAAAAGAGAGAGAGAGAAAGACGAAGAGAGAGAAAAAACAACAAACAAGAATAAAGATTACAAAGAAGAAAAGGTCAACACACACACAGATATGGAATAAGTGATCCTCTTATCGAAAGGGAAGAGAGAGAGAGAGAGGGGAGAGAGAGAGAGAGAGAGAGAGAGAGAGAGAGAGAGAGAGAGAGAGAGAGAGAGAGAGAGAGAGAGAGAGAGAGAGAGAGAGAGAGAGAGAGAGGAGAGAGAGAGAGAGTAAAAAATGCACATTTTAAAGAAAAAAAAAAAATAATAATAATAATAATAATAACAACAACACAAACTGCTAAGGATAATTAATTAGACAACTACAATGCATCAATAATATCAACATTTTTATGTGGTTATAAGGCAAAAACGAGAACGAACGGTACTACAATCAGTTATCAGGACTGGGGTGTGTGTGCGTGTGTGTGTGTGTGTGTTGTGGTGGTGTGGTTGTGTTGTGTGTTTGTGTGTGTGTAGTGTGGTGTGTGTGTGTGTGGGTGTGTGTGTGGAGAGAGAGAGAGAGAGAGGATGAGAGAGGAGAAGGAGATGGAGAGTGGCTGAGGGCGAGAGATGAGAGGGAGAGTGAGTGAGACGAACGAGAGAGAGAGAGAGTCGAGAGGAGAGGGAGGAGGAGAGTGAGAGAGGCGAGCGGAGGGAGGGAGGAGAGAGGAGTGAGAGAGAGGAGCGAGCGGGGGCAGAGAAGAGCGAGCGAGGAGAGAGGAGGAGAGGACGAGAGGAGGAGAGAGGGAGAGACGGAGGAGGAGAGAAGAGGGAGGAGGAGAGAGGGAGAGACGCGATGAGAGAGGGAGGAGAGAAGTGCCAAGAGAGAGGGAGGAGAGAGAGAGGGGAGAGAGAGATGAGACTGAGGAGAGCGAAGAGCGAGACGGAGAGTGAGAGAGAGAGAGGGAGGAGAGAGCAGAGAGAGGAGAAGGGGAGAGGAGGCGGAGGAGAAGAGGCGAGGAGAGAGAAGATGTGAGAGAGAGAGAGAGAGAGAAGGAGAGGCGGGGAGGGGAGGACGATGGAGAGAGATGAGAGAGAGGGAGAGAGAGGAGAGACGAGATGAGAGAGGAGAGAGCGAGAGAGAGGAGATGAGGAGGAGAGAGTCAGAGCGAAGAGGAGAGAGACGAGAGAGATGAGAGAGAGGAGAGAGGAGGAGAGAGAGAGAGAGAGGAATGAGAGGGAGGAGAGGACCCGCAGCGAGAGAGAGAGGAGGAGGCGAGAGAGAGTAGAGAACGAGGAGAGCGGAGAGGAGAGGGAGGGAGAGCGGAGAGAGAGAGAGAGAGAGAAGGAGAGAGAGAGAGAGATGGAGAGAGGGAGAGAGACGAGAGGAGAAGGGAGAGCGGGAGAAAAGAGGAGAGAGAGGAGGAGAGGAGAGGGAGAGAGAGAGGAGAGAGAGATGAGATCCTTCCCCTTCCATCGTTTTGGTTTCTTCCTGACCATTCATACACTACCCAAGACTATAATTAGTAATTAAGCGACAATCCATCGAAAACGCAGCCATGATTAACGAAGAGCGAGAGAGAGACGAGAGATAGAGAGAGGAGGACCGGAGGGAGAGGAGGAGGTTGGGGATGGGAGGGAGACGGAGGGAGAGAGGCCAGAGGAGAGAGAGGAGAGGAGGGGGAGGAGAGAGGGAGAGGGGAGAGAGAGAGGAGGGGGGGGGGGAAAGGGAAGAGGAGAGAGAAGAGGCGAGAGATTAGATAAGAGGGAGGAGATGGAGGCAGGGGAGCGAGAGGAGGGGAGAGAGAGAGGAGGAGGAGAGGAGAGGGAAGAGACGAGATATAATTCCATTTTTCTATCCAAAATATCGCATGCTAAACATTACTATAAATTTGAATAAAGAGCAAATACATCAATATGATCAACAGTAATCCGGACACACATTTATCACCTTGCAGTTATGGTGCTCGAGAGAGAGAGAGAGAGAGAGAGAGAGAGAGAGAGAGAGAGAGGAGAGAGAGAGAGAGAGAAGGAGAGAGAGAGAGAGAGAAGAGTAACAAGGACACTTACAGACAAAAAAAAAAGGGACATTATATAACAAAGCAACTGCAACATATAACCACAATGGCGAAAAGAATCAATCAAATAAAATGAAACAAAACAAAACGAGACAAAGAAACACACGAATCTCTTTTCAGGACCGACAACCACGTGGAGGACAATCCACCTACTTGGGGCTGCCTTTACGTCCCTTGTTCAGCGTAAACTTTCCAGAGTTGTGCCCCGTCCTCCGGAAGGACCCCTCTGAATCGCTGTCGCTCATCTTCAGTCGTTCGTCAGCGTTGGTAGGGGGGAAAAGAACCTCGAGGTGTCCTTTAGTTGTTGTTGTTGTTGGTGGTGGTGGTGGTGGTGGTGGTGGTGGTAGTCTTCTTCTTAGTTTTTTTCTTCTTCTTCTCTCTTCTTTTTCTTCTTCTTCTCCTTCTTCTTCTTCCTCTTCTTCTTCTTCTTCCTCTTCTTCCTCTTCTTCGTCTTCTTCTTCTTCTTCTTCGTCTTCTTCTTCTTCTCTTCTTCTTCTTCGTCTTCTTCTTCTTCTTCTTCTTCTTCTTCTTCTTCTTCTTCTTCTTTTCAAATCAGTTGGTTTACTGGTAACTTTTATCTCCTCGGAGTTTCACCTGAATCAGCATCAACATCAACATCAGCATCATCATCATCATCGTCGTCATAATCATCATCATCATCGTCCATCAGCATCAGTATTGCCCTCATCATTGTCATCATCATCGTCGTCTTCGTCGTCGTCGTCGTCGTCGGTCTTTGTCGCTGTCGTCGTCGACGACATCATCATCATCATCATCATCATCATCATCATCATCATCAACGACAATAGCAACAACAACGTCATCATTAACATCATCAGCAATGACATCGTTCTCTTAGTTTTCGTCGGGGTTGCAGTTGTGAACAGTGTTTTTTCCTCTGCGAGTTTTGCTCTCTCTCTCTCTCTCTCTCTCTCTCTCTCTCTCTCTCTCTCTCTCTCTCTCTCACGACTCACACACACACACATACACACACACGCGCGCGCGCGCGCGCGCGTACATTTATGCGTGCAGGCACAAACACACAGACACATGCATCAGCTCAGAGAGAGAGAGAGGAGAGAGAGAGAGAGAGAGAGAGAGAGAGAGAGAGAGACAGACAGACAGACAGACAGACAGACAGACAGACAGACACACAGACAGACAGACAGACACACACAGACAGAGACAGAGAGACGGACATTCAGATAGACAGTTAAACATACGGACAGACAAACGGACGGGGGATGCAGAAACGGTAAAGAATACAGAAACACCCTCGTCCATCAATCCTAACCTTTCCTGACATTCATAGACTTTACGCACAAAGCCAGAGTCAGCAAGAAACCAGTCACCTCATCAAAGTTCGTTCTCTGTCGTGTCAGCAGCAACCGACAGCAGCAAGCAGCAACACACAACAGCCAGCAGCAACACACACAGCAGCTAGCAGCAACACACAGCAGGAAGCAGCAACACACAGCGGCAAATGATGAGGAGAAGCAAAGTGCCGTGGTCCTGGAGTTAGTTATAATCAGCTTGACAACAGGAAACGTGGGTCACGTGCAGACAGCCATGTGGCCATGTGTCGTGCTGGGTCGCACTCGACAGTTTTTCTTCTTTTTTTTTTTTTTTTTTTTTTTTTTTTTTTTTCTTCTTTTTTCTTTTGTTTGTTTTTACTCTGTCTTGTCACTGATGATGCTTTGATTGACAAGCTCCGTTAAAAGATTGCCAGTTTCTTATTGATGTAGTCATTCCTTCGTTCGTTCGTCTTTACTCGTGCGTAACAGTTTTGTTTGAATGTTGTTTGTTTGTTTTGTTTGTTTGTTTGTTTTTACGTCTTGTGAAGCTTATCCAGTCTTGTAGCTTTTTGAGATTCTTTTTTTCCCTTACAGAAAAGGATAGTTATATTATATGACAGTTTAAAAACATCTTTCCCCTAAATATGAAATTCATCGCTGCTCTTGTTTTTGTTTGTTTGTTTTCTTCCCTTTCTTTTCATTCATTATAGCTATCATCATTTTCTTTCTTTGTTATTACCTTTTTTAGTTGTCTTCTTCTTCTTCTTCTTCTTCTTCTTCTTCTTCTTCTCTGGATCCGCCTTCCTTTCTTTCTCTCTCTTCGGGTTTTTCAGCGGCTTCTTTAAAAGTATGGTAAGGATCGCGAAAGAAAAGCCTAACCAGATCTTGCTTTGGTTGATTTATCGGTCTGTTTATAAGTCACAGACACAGGCACAGACACACACACACACACACACACACACACACACACACACACACACACACATTCAAACACACTCACATACGTACTTGCGCGCGCACATGCACTCACACACACACACACACACACACACACACACACACACACACACACACACACACACACACACACATACACACGTACGCACGCACGAACGTACGCACGCGCACGCACGCAAGCACGCACGCACGCACGCACGCACGCACGCACGCACGCACGCACGCACGACGAACGCACGCACGAACGCACGCACGCACGCACGCACACACACACACACACACACACACACACACACACACACACACACACACACACACACACATACACCTTTTCAGCAGCTGTAAGTATGTGGCAATGATTTTCTTTTTCTTTTCTTTCTTTTTTCATCTTCTCTTAATTTACCGTACTATATATTTGGCAACAACAACAACAAAAACAATAACAACGACGACAAAGCTTTGCAAACAAATAAGTGAGTCAGCCAAACGACCAGCGAGTGATTCAATCCATAAACCTATACAATCCAATGAATGAATCAATCAATCCACTCACCTGTCCAATCCAATCCAATGAATCAATCCACTAACCATCCAATCCAATGAATCAATCCACTAATCTATCCAATCCAATGAATCAACCAGTCCACCAACCTGTCCAATTCAATGAATCAATCCACTAACCTATCCAATCCAATGAATCAACCAGTCCACCACCCTATCCAATCCAATGAATCAATCCACTAACCTGTCCAATCCAATGAATCAATCAACCAGTAACCTATCCAATCCAATCAATCAATCCACTAACCTATCCAATCCAATGAATCAATCAATCCACTAATCCACTATCCAATCCAATGAATCAATCAATCACTAATCTATCCAATCCAATGAATCAATCAATCCACTAACCTATCCAATCCAATGAATCAATCCACTAACCTACCCCAATCCAATGAATCAATCCACTAACCTATCCAATCCAATCAACCATCCAGTACCTATCCAATCCAATGAATGAATCAATCCATACACTATCCAATCCAATGAATCAATCCACTAACCTATCCAATGAA
>JADBJO010001147.1:333119-425619 GCA_016801955.1 Conus betulinus | reverse complement strand
TCCCCACGAGCAGCACCAGAAACACGAGTCCCACTCCAGCACCCCGACGGCCATCGGCCTGGCGTCGCCACCTCGCTCATCGTCCTCGTCCTCCTGTGCCTGGCCGCCTTCTTCTGGCTGGCGGCGGCAGCGCATGATCAAGAACCTCCCTGGGAACGCCCCTCAAGCACCTGGCGCGAGCGGCGAGGCGGCTGGTGCCCGGAGGTGGAACCTGAACGCGGCGCCTGGCACTGCAGGGGTGCCGCAGTACTCTCGCTGCCTCCGGAGGAGGTGATGTCTCCGCCTTCCTACAGCCGGGTGGATGACATGATCGCCGGGCTGGCGGCCTCAGGGGGTCGGGATGCTGGAGAGCTGCCCACTAAGACCTCCCTCGCCTGATCTGACTGGACTGTTGAACGCCAGCTGGAAGAAACGGGAGCAGCATCTTCATTATGGAACTGTCGATAAAACGAACGAGACTGCAGCTTTATGGGACTCTAGGCAGAATACACATGGACACACGAAATATGGAGCGAGGTGATGCTTATGTAATACAACACGGAACAGACGAGTGAACGTTCAAATGATATGTCTCCTCTCCTTCAGATGTTCCGAACAATGGACATCAAAATAACCCCAGTATCATAGGGCAGAGGAGAATCAAAATGTCGATTCGTCATTCTGTCAGTGGTCGTTCTCATGCTGACAATGATTTCGGGGACAGGGAACTTTGAGCTTTTCTTTCTTCGTTGTTGTTGTGTTGTTGTTGTTGTTGTTGTTGTTGTTGTTGTTGTCATGTCTGTTGTTTGAGACGTCTGAAGAGGGTGCTTTTAGAAAATTTGCTGTCTGGTCCGTACTGCGTATTACATAAGCATTACTGCACTGTACTGTACATTCCGTGTGTCCATAGGTTATTTCGCCTCATGGAACTATTATTTCATAGTTTTGCATTGTTGCGTTTCTCAGCGTGACACTCAGAATGCTGTTCTCGAGAAGAGTGTGTAAACTAAGTAGAGCCACTTTCTTCTTTTCGTTAATACCGTCACGTGTGTATTTGTTTATATACCCATGTTCATTTTCCATGACCATAGTGTTCTGCTAGGTGGAACAGCTCTGTTCCCTGTGGGTTCTATATGGCAAGCGCTCGCTGTAGAAGGGTCTCTGTTCATCCACCTCATCTGTGAACTAGCGGGCAGACTTCAGGTTTAAGTGAAATGAAATAAGAGTAGGATGGGGATGGATCATGAGACCACTGAGCCATATAAACATACAAGTAGTGGCCGTACATACATCAATAAGATACAGTGAGACCCCCCCCCCCCCCTCCTTCCCACCCCCCACCCCCTCTTCTTCTATGAACAACCCCATCTGCATGGCTCCCCTTCTCACAACCACAAACAATTCTGCAAGGAACTGTTTCTAGAACACGGTCATACTTCCCTTCAACCTCTGTAGAATGGTCCTTCCTTATTCCGAGTAGTGACTGACCTGTCCCAAGTTACAGAACTGTTTTATTTCATTGTCGGATGAAATTGCCGCCATTAGTCTCTTAAAAAAGCCAACTTCTTGCTTTCTCGAAACCCCTCAACTTCTGACTTACGGTGACTTCGGTCTTTTTTTTTTTCTGCTGAACATGGTCTTACAAGATTAAGGGAAACTTCTCATGCGCACAGCTTGTCGTTGGATCCAAATGAGGGGTGGTGTGATCTGGAATTCGCGCTCGTTCTTCCATACACTGACGGACACCATTGTCACATTAAAAGAAGGCCTGAGTATTTTGGTATGTTGTGAACTGCCAGTCCGTCTGGTTCCCTGACAAAGACTGTCTACAACACACACACACACACACACACACACACACACACACACACACGCACACACGCGCACACGCACACACACACACACACACACACACACACCGAAAAAAAAACCCACCTTAATTGTCATTTTCAACTTCATTGTTTACACAGGCCATAAATTTGCAAAAAGTTTAGATAAAAATGATCTATTTTCCAAGTTCATGACACATTTCTGGCTTACCAAGCGCAAACATATCCAGTAGACTTGTTACGCTGTATGTCTGCACTCTTCACACCAAGTCCAGCAGCAAGAACAGGATCCACAGCACCTGCACTGGCATCCGTGCCGCATTCTTTCTATTCACCTGCATGGTTCCTCAAGGACAGATGCCAGCACAAGAGGAGATAACCTGGGAAGAGAGCTGCAGACTATTATACCGCGGAACATGAACGTAAAGGTGACGGCAATTTCAAGCTAGGACAAGCATCTGGTAGGGAGGGGTGGGGGTAGGAAGTGGGGGGGGAATGGGGGGGTTTTCGGAGGATGTGGCACCATCCCTGCGGTTTTCTGCAAGGAGCATTATGAATGCCCAGTTACATCTGAGCGAGGTAATGGAGTTACAGCCACAGAAAGCAGCAGCAGGATCATGTTTACGCCCAGAACTACAGACAAGCTGCCGCAAATGCCCAGAGCCACAGACCAGCTGCCGCCAGGAAGGAAGTCGTGGCCAACAACGTCGCCTATCTGGCACTGACCAGCTGAGCCCCGAAGTCTCAATCCCATAGAGTAGGCATGGGGGCATGCTTAGACATGCTACTGCACGTCTCCAGACCCTGGCTGCCCTTCAGAAGAAGCTCAGAGCTGAGTGGTGAGCCATTCCACACTGGCTACCAGGCTGACTGCTGCCTGTATTCGACAGGCCATTGGAGGCCACTGGAGATACTGAACAGCGAAAATTCGTTGAAATCCTGTTCACCGTTTCTCTCTGGCCTTTCCTCATTTAAGAAATAAAATTCAAATGTTATTGATTTAAGTTTTTACGGCCAATAAAAGACTGACAACGAAATTGCATAAGCCACAATCTGTACGCTTTTTCATTCAAATCTTAGGGTTTCCAGTCGTGTTGCTTGGCTTTTTTTTTATTTTGTTTATTATTTTTTTTTTTTAGAAAACTTATGAAGAATTATTACATAATGGATATGGCTCTGTAATGAAGTCTCAATCCTGCAAATCCAGAATTGCTTCTTTGTTACAACATTCTGTGTTATTTCGTTTTAGACTTGAATGAATTAAATGCTGACATTGCATGCTACTACTTTTCAATGTTGAATGGAATAAACTATTGTACAGTAAAACAGAAAGTAAACCCAGTTTGCAGACTGATAATCACGACGGTTGTTCATGTTCATTGACCTTGCATTGTTTAAGACTGATCAAAGTGAATATGCATTGTAAATAGTGTAATCAGACACTTCATACCCATAGCTATTTAATATGAAGCAAAACGGTTTTTACAATTTGAAAAGAATAGTACAACCAAGATTGAATTTCTGTACGAAAAACTTCCTGCTGGTGATTATTACATTCTGCATGTTCGCGTGACTTTACTTATTCAATTCTTTTATTTTATTTAACTTGTTTATTTATTTATTTATTTTGGTTGCTGCTAATTGTATAACGTGTACAGAATGCTTTGTGAATGTGTGCAAACATTACTTATTCAATTCTTTCATTTTATTTAACTTATTTATTTATTTATTTTTTTTTTTGTTGTTGCTAATTGTATAACGTGTACAGAATGCATTGCCAATGTGTGCAAACTTGAAATTCTTTTCCATGCTTATATTTTGAATTACGAAACATAAAACATAGAACAATAGGCGATGTGGAGAAAAACGAAAATGGAAAAAAAAAAAATCACTTGGAATCCTTTTTCAGTCTTCTTAAATTTTCAGCCTTTTCCTGCTGCGTCATCAGTTCTTGATCATTTTCTTAATGGAAAATTATTTTCATCATAGAAGAGCTGAAGCACATATCTATTAGAGAGCACAAAAGATTCCCACTCCCCTCACCGTTGTGTACGAGTTTCAGATCTAGCTCTGGGAAAAAAAGCATACCTTTCAGTTTAGATACCACTACTGTACAAAAAAGTAGACAGCCTGGTGGAATATGCTAACAAGACACTGATGCCACCATGAGCACTTCACATGTCAGCTGACTTGGGACCTCTTAAACCTAATGACCTATACTAACCGTATCTGCCTGGACTCAATTCCTCCTAATCATGCTCTCATCATGATATTTCTGCTTCCTTTCCTTCGTACTGAAAACACAAACCCCCCCCCCCCCCCCCCCCCCCCCCCCCCCCCCCCCAAGAATCCGGTCACAAAATTATCAGTTATTTTCATTTTTACTTCAAGATTTTTTCTGAAAACCTTCTTTTGTGAAAAACAACTTTCCCCGAGAATCCAGTCACAAAATTGTCACTTATCTTTTTTTTTAACCAAAAATATCTTTTTTTTTTTTTTTTTTTTTTTTTTTTTTTTTTTTCAAATAAGATGTCGTTAACAACAAAAAGGCAGAAATCTGCAGATTTGGAACAGCTAGTAAGAGTCAAAATGCTAGAATACATGGAGGGGGGGGGGGGGGGGGGGGGGGGGGGGATTTTGTTCTATGAAAAATATGTTGGTATGAAGACGTTTTGTGTCTACGAATTTGTCTGCCCCTGTGGTGACTTAGCCTTTTCTGTTCCCTTCCAGTCCATGCTGACTGTGATCATCAGTTCTTGAGGTCTTCAATCTTATTTATGGAGGCAGGAAGCTAAACAGATTTAGAATGTCGAATAGCAAGACACCACTGAACAGACCACCACCTGTGAGTGTCAGCAGTGTGGCCCCTTAGCAGTTTCTGTTGACCGGCATTTTGACAGCAGTGATACATACCCGGGTTGTACAAATCTACCCGAAAATAGGGATGAACATATTTGACAAAAGACTGCTCAGATGAAGTGGACGTAGAGGTTCTCCTATACACAGTGTTTACCTTCGCCATAGCTCACGGAATAACGCACCATTTTTTCACATTATGAATTCCCACGTACAAATTTCATCAAAATGATCTGAAATTTGGATATGTTTCAACCGCTACTTGAGGATTTTTCGTGCAGAAAACCATTTGTTTTCATCCGTTGCTGAACAATCAATCTTTGTTTTTAGCACTCCCTATTCATAAATCGTCTCTTAGACCCACCCCCCACTTTGTACAGGAAAACGTTGATACTTCTTATTCCTACAAGGTGGGTTTCACAGACCCACACTTGCCCCGAGGATTTTCACAATGCAGGCTGCATCGGGTTTGTTCTGCGCGTTTGATTGATTTCTGTTTTCACAACGCTGTTGGCATCATGGTGCATCGCATTTTTTTTCCCCCTGAAGTTCATGTGTGTGAATCAAGCTCAGATGGCAAATCAGTTCCATTCTTGTTCTTAGCATTTGGCGTGTGTGTGTGTGTGTGTGTGTGTGTGTGAGAGAGAGAGAGAGAGAGAGAGAGAGAGAGAGAGAGAGAGAGAGAGAGAGAGAGAGAGAGAGTGTGTGTGTGTATGCGTGTGCGCGCGCATGTGTATGTGCGTGCATGTATGTGCGTGCATGTATGTATGTGTGCATGTGTGTGTGTGTGTGTGTGTCTTTCTCTCTGTGTGTGTGTGTGTGTGTGTGTGTGTGTGTGTGTGTGTGTGTGTGTGTTTCTCTGTGTGTGTGTGTGTGTGTGTGTGTGTGTGTGTGTGTGTGTGTGTGTGTGTGTGTGCACATGCGTATGTACGTGCGAATAAGAGAATGGAAAAAAAGAATATGTACTAGCGGACGTGTAATTCTGCAATTGTCTGAGAAACATTATTCATTAGCCAGTCGTTTCATAGCTATGGATCCTGGGGGGGAACAAAAACAAAAAAAAAAACAAAAAAACAAAACGAGAACAATCTGATAATGTTGAAGAATTACAAGAAACATCTGATGACACCAAGGAAGAATTTCAAGAGAAAAATCGAAAGACTCATAACCAAGGAGTCACCTGTATTCACGTAGACGCAACTGTATCCCCCCCCCCCCCCCCCCCCCCCCAAGCCTCCAACTGTGTTCTATGCAGAAGGCAATACCATTGCCCCTGGGTCTGTGTTTGAGACTAACAGGCCAGCAACTCAGGCAGCACAGCTAGAACTGGGAGACAGGCTGGCAGCAACACAGGAAGAGAGCCGAGCTGAAAAAAAAGTAGCAAGCAGGTATGCAGGCAAAGAAGCCGGCAGCAAATCAGGAAGAGAGTAAGGCAGCAATGCAGGAACAGAAGGCAGCAGCAACAGAGGTAGTGAGGCAGGCCGCAACAAAGAAAGACAGGCAGGCCGCAACACAGGAAGAGAGGCAGGCAGCAACAGAGGTAGAGAGGCAGGCCGCAACAAAGAAAGACAGGCAGGCAGCAACACAGGAAGAGAGGCAGGCAGCAACAGAGGAAGAGAGGCAGGCAGGAACAGAGGCAGAGAGGCAGGCAGCAACAGAGGAAGAGAGGCAGGCAGCAATAGAGGAAGAGAGGCAGGCAGCAACAGAGAGAGACAGGCAGCAACGCAGGAAGAGAGGCAGGCAGCAAGAGGAAGAGAGGCAGGCAGCAACACAGGAAGAGAGGGCAGGCAGGAACAGAGAGAGACAGGCAGCAACAGAGGAAGAGAGGCAGGCAGCAACAGAGGAAGAGAGGCAGGCAGCAACAGAGAGATACAGGCAGCAACAGAGGAAGAGAGGTAGACAGCAACAGAGAAAGAGAGGCAGGCAGCAACAGAGAGAGAGACAGCAGCAACGCAGGAAGTGAGGCAGCAACAGAGGACGAGAGGCAGGCAGCAACACAGGAAGAGAGGCAGGCAGCAACAGAAGAAGAAAGGTAGGCAGCAACAAAGAAAGAGAGGCAGGCAGCAACAAAGGAAGAGAGGCAGGCAGCAACAGAGGGACAGAGGCAGGCAACAAGAGGAAGAAAGGCAGGCAGCAACAGAGGAAAAGAGTAGACAGCAACAAAGGAAGAGAGGCAGGCAGCAACAGAGGAAAAGAGGCAGGCAGCAACAGAGGAAGAGAGCCTGGCAGCAACACAGGAAGAGAGGCAGGCAGCAACACAGGAAGAGAGGCAGGCAGCAACAGAGAGTGGCGAACAGCAAGAGGAAGAGAGGTAGACAGCAACAGAGGAAGAGAGGCAGGCAGCAACACAGGAAGAGAGACAGGCAGCAACACAGGAAGAGAGGCAGGCAGCAACAGCAACACAGGAAGAGATGCAGGCAGCAACACAGGAAGAGAGGCACACAGCAACAGAGGAAGAGAGGCTGGCAGCAACACAGGGAGAGAGGCAGGCAGCAACAGAGGAAGAGAGGCAGGCAGCAACACAGGAAGAGAGGCTGGCAGCAACAGAGGAAAAGAGGCTGGCAGCAACAGAGGAAAAGAGGAAAAGAGGCTGGCAGCAACAGAGGAAAAGAGGAAAGAGAGCTGGGCAGCAACAGAGGAAAAGAGGCTGGCAGCAGCACAGGAAGAGAGGCAGGCAGCAACACAGGAAGAGAGGCAGACAGCAACAGAGGAAGAGAGACAGGCAGCAACAGAGGAAGTGAGGCTGGCAGCAACACAGGAAGAGAAGCTGGTAGCAACAGAGAGTGGCAGACAGCAAGAGGAAGAGAGGTAGACAGCAACAGAGGAATAGAGACTGGCAGCAACAGAGGAAGAGAGGCAGGCAGCAACAGAGGAAGGGAGGCTGACAGCAACACAGGAAGAGAGGCAGACAGCAACAGAGGAAGAGAGACTTTTCCTCTGTTGCTGCCGGCCTCTCTTCCTGTTGCTGCCCAGCCTCTCAGTCTTTTGTTTGTTTAAATGAAATATGGCAGAATGCTTTGCATGACTCTGCTCCCCCCCCCCCTTCTGAATTTTTTTTTTGTTGGGAATATTAAACCCTTCAATATTTAACTTGAAGATAAGAAAACCCTTACATTTTTAATGACGTTAAAATCCTGTACAATAAGGACAGGAAACAAAGCAAGAAGAGAGCCAGGAAACCAGAAAAAAAAACATGTCGGAGGTAATACATGAAGAGGGGCAGGACACAGTGAAGGAAGGCACGCACCAATACAGGAAGACAGGCAGAAATTCAGGAAGAGGAGAAGGAAACAGAGAGCTATGTAAGCAGCCCTGAAGACTGCATTGAAGATCGCTACAAATCGTGTAAAGCAATCAAAAAAAAAAAAAAGAAAGAATGAATGCTCTGATTCACCTGCTTCAACAACCGTAACATGCATGCATATACAAACAGCCTGAAGAGTAAAGAGAAGAATGCTACAATTCATTGTTCGGGAAAAAAAAAAACAAAAACAAAACAAAACAAAAAACCTGCACTGGAATCATCTGCCCTCATATTGAATTGAAACACACACACACACACACACACACACACACACAGCGCTACCAACTGGCCGACTCCAGAATTGTCTTATTGTGACCTTGATCTGTTTTCATTTCTTTGAATTTATTCTCAGGCAGTCCAACACCAAGTAATCTAATGACTAAAAAATGACGGGCAAGAGAGTAAATGAACTGAACAAACAACATTGTGATCAAAAGGGCATTTCAAAAGACATCCCAAATTGGTGCTTTGTAACAATGTTTCCAAATGGCGAGATCAATGACGAGACTCCAAAAGAAGTGTAGCTCTCCTCACACTCTGGAAACTTGACAAATCCACCAGTTCAAAGACAGCATGTGATGTCCTTGCTTCTTTTGGAAACATGCAAGATATCTCATCCGAGATTCCTTTTTGTTATTATCGATAAACAATTGGTGTGATCACTAATGCCCTTTCCTGCAGTACATATACAGTACCTTTTTGATAGAAGAACTGGACAATTACATCATGAAAACTGTGCCTATTTTAGAGAAGTTGGACCGATTTTTGCAGGACTGCAGAGGATTGTTATGATTGAACTATATGATGTATGGACCGAGAAATTCTGACTGCGAAAAAATTAGTAATATTTCAGTGATACGCCAACCACAGAGGTGCAGTAGTAGTATTGGTGTTAGGGATGGTGGGTTGCTTGGTAAAATCCCCGAGATCCACATTTGTGGGATATTTTTTGTCAAATATGCTACTCCAAGGTGCCCGTAGGATCCAGAGAGGTACGTCCTCAACTGCCAACCTGTCAGCTGGGAGCAATCCTGCACCACCCTTGGAAGAGGTCAGAAAAAAATTGAGGTTGACAAGAATAACCACACAAATCCAAAAATCCATCAATGAAAAGAAACGACAGTCCAGGAGAGTATTAAACTTAACTGTCTTGCGCACTTCAGTCAGTTTCCTTTTTCATACTAACACTCTGAGAATAGCAACTCTGAACCCTTTCACAATAATCCATTGTTCATTTAAACTGTACTGAAGCAAAGAGACCTTTAGGTTAAAAGAAAGATGATTTGTGACACAGGAAAATGGTCAAAGAAACCTTTAAAGGCCCACAACGTAGATAAGGAACACAGAACCGAGATGCATCAAAAAGGAGTATGGACCGCAATACCTACAAATCATGAATATGGGCGCGCCGTTGAACTGCCTCTTTCACAGTTACAGGTCCGAGACCCACAAAATATCAATAGGGGGACCAGCCACCTTGTGAAGTGGTTAGCGTCACAGACTCCTGGCTGGGAAATCATGAGTTTGATTCCCATCACGGCCGTTTATTTGTAGGATTCTTCCTCTCTTCCTGGCACCTACCAGTAGTTTCGTTTGCTACGAGTTCAACTGGGAGGACTGGGATCGGTGTGCATCCCTTAGTGTTGCTCAAATTTCCTGACCAATGCTGCAGGTGTCTCTATCTCTCAGGCCTGGTTGACTCTGAGATACATTATGAAACTAAGCTTAGAGCCCTGTGACGCAGTTTCAAACCAGAATGGTACTCCGTAGCAGCAGCATCTTTGATCAGCGTAAGAAGTCTCAAATTCAGTGGCCTTTCATGTCCTGCTCTCATGGTGACCTTGGTTTTGATTTCCTCTCAATGTCTACACTCTTGGCAAGCTCTGTTGTGGTCACTGGTATTTGCCAAGTTCATGAGGACTGTCGTTGAACAGACATCCTCAAGCCCTCTGGGATAAAGCTCATCAATACTGGATCCTGGGAAAATTATTGCCGTAGATGGTGTCCAGTCCGGTTTACCCTAAAACAGCTATTCGTGTATTTCTCATTTGAAATGTGTGTATTTTCTTAAAAATCTGTGTACACATCTACCAAAATTGTGAGTTTTTGTAAAAGCAGGATATCCCTCCTATTGCTCCAACATCATCCAGATGTGAGTTTGTGCGCACGATGTCAGAGTTGTTACTCTTTGGTTGTAGTGCTCAATCACATTGGTTCTACATAAGCGCCACTACTGCTCAAGATTTTTTTTTTTGACACATTTTTTTTCCAGTTCATCGCATTTTCATCAAACTTGTGAACAAAATACGACAAAATAGTATGAGTAAACAGGTCTGGGTGTCCTATGAATTTTGGATCAGAACAGGCACCACAGAGTACCACCAAATGAGTCGGCAGCACTTCAGTGGCTCCTTTGGTGGGTTGCCTCATGACGACTTGACCTTGGTAGCTCCCCCTGGGTTGCCGGGCTGTGGCTGTGGCGGGACAAGCCAGGCTAAGGCTGCGGCACAGAGCTGCAATAAGTGGTGTAGGTGCAATACCGCTCATGTGCTGCCAACACTGTGGAGTGGCATAGAAGATGAGGTGCAAGAAAAACCAACTGGGATCGCTTTACTGTCTCTTGGGTCTGCCAGACCCACTATATATGAATGAGGATAATTGATGGAGCACCATGAATGTAAATAAAGTCATTTACAGATGATCACAAGGACTTTATAAGCGAAACAAAAAAAAAATGCTGTCAAACCAAGTCACAAGCATGTGTCTGCATAGCATAATTTCACAACTTAGCATAAAAAAAAAGTGCAAGCATGCAAACTAAATGCAAGAACTGAAATGCTTTGCGATGCAAGGTCACGTTTCGATGTAAGGAACCTGTATGCCATATGGAGTTTTTCCCAACATAAAACCCAGAGCATGGACATAGTTTTACACAGTTGAAAAGCTTTATTATCGTCTTGTGCACGAGTGAATTTAAATTAAGTGAGCATTGAATTAGTGGTATGATTATTAATTGGCTGGTGGTATATTTCTTCCTTTGTTTTGCTTTTGTTGTGGCTATCATCTTTTCCTCACTTTCACGTACATGAATGATATATACAATCGCCATTCACACTTTCAAAATCAAAACTCAAAACACACATATTTTCCATTTGTTCTTTTCACTTTTTTTTCTTCATTTTATTCAATACCATTTCCTTTTCAATTTCTCTTTTTAAACATAACCAAAGTTCAACTCAAAACTAATACAAACAGCCACATACAGGCTAAAGAGAGAAAAACGATAATAGAATTTCAAGTGAAATAGATCTGTTTGGTCTTGCTAACTACCTGAAAAAGATTTTCTATTAGGTAAGAGAGAGAGAGTAAAATGAGAGTTTTCCAAACACTGACTATTCCCAGCATACAGCCTGAACACTCAGAAGTTGCTTCTTGACTGATGCTGAGAGATGGTAGCGTTTACCTGGCTGGCAATGAAGGCTGTGATATGCATAGCATACAGTCAGCAACTGAGAACTGAACATGGAGTGTGTCACTGTTTCAGCTTGGTCAATACATACCCAGCATAGCAAAGCTTTTGTGAAGGAGAAGAGGATGACGGTTGAAATGCTGTAATTACACTCATCTTTTTCCTCACGTTCACCCCTAAACAGCACACATGTACGTGCACACACACATGCACCCTCATCCAATCCATGCCACTCTACATCCCCCATTTTCATTTGTAAAAATCTTATTCCTGAAATAACAGTGAGGGAACAGAAAGCTGGCTCTAACTATAGACTTCAATTTCAGACTTCTGAATAGACATTCACTGATCAATAGCATAGGCAGAAGGGGGATGGGGGTGGGGGTGGGGTGTGGAAACAGCTTTGCAATGCTTGGTAGAATTAACACAAGTTTTGGTGAAGAGAGAAGTGCCCCAGCAGGGCTCCTGAAACTCAAAGAAAGGACTGAAAAATTCCGTTACAGCCTACAAATGTGAAGGTAGAGATGGAAAGAACAATACTGTGGTAAGTTTTGACACAATAAAAATACACCGATTGGTTTCATACCAAGCTAACATGTCACCGCATACAGTTCAGCGAACAACATCAAGTACCACACATAATGAGGACAATACTTTTTCCCCCCACTTTCTTCTTTCCCTCAAAATGTAAATTTAACTTTGAACAAGTTTACAAGTACACTGAACACATAGTCCTGAGTTTTGACCGACAGTCATGGCACATTTAGCCACAACCTGACATATCCACTTCTCTCGACATGGACAAGTACGCATAAGATCTCAACTTGGTGCCTGCCTATATCAGGTTAACAGAACAATGTTTCTGGTTACACAATTTTGACAAAACATGACCGGATGAAGCATGAACATACAAAATAAATGAAAAAGTTATTTGGGGGAAGGGGAGCTTGTTTTCCATAAGCAGTACAAAATGTTGAGACAGGCTATCTTGAGCAAGTGAGAACACTGATGAACAAAGGAAAAAAGTAATGCTTGGCTCCTCACATGCCTTTTCATCTGCAGCAAAACACCGACAAATTTCAAAGACTCGGCTTCCTTTTCATCCCCCCTCCCCCCACCACCGAGGGGTGAGGGGTGGTGGGGAGCTGTGAACAAGTTAACATGCACAAATTTCTTACACAAGAATACAGCGGAAGAACGACGTTTCAAATCAGGATGGACTAAAAGACAAGATCTAGTTCCCTACAAGTAACTGCACTCTCTCTCCTATTAACCAGATGCATTCAACAGCGACTAGACTGGTCTCTTCCTCCCCACTTCCCTTTCAAAGCATCAATACTACAGGTATGAATACTTGTCTGTAATAGAACCAAGTGATTGTCGACGCTATCTGCAAACTAGGGTCATTATGAACTCGAAAATGATATTTCTATCCACTCATTAAACTGCTCTACGCTCAATTGGTCCCCCCCCCCCCCACCCCAACTAGCTGACAGCAACATAAGAATTCGTTTATTTACCTACAATGACACATCAGTGCTACTCTATTAATGGGTTTTGACTGAACACATCCAGTGAACATACTCTTAAGAAACACATTTTCATGTGAACCAATTCCATGTACATATCATTTTCGCTTCAGTGATAGAATCTGTATTCAAAAACTGTACAATGTAAAATACTGTTTATGTATTTTAGAAGAAAAACATTTTAAGGACAAATTCTCATGGTGGGGGTGGAGTTTCAGTGCAGAATCAATGAAGATCTAGAATAGGGCTAGAAATTCCCAGGTAGTCTGGGCTAAATTAATTAAAAAAAAATTAAAAAAAAGAAGAAAAAAAATACATGTATCATCCCCCCCCCCCCCCATATTTTCTATGTGCCTCACTGAGTAAAAAGATGGTTAATAAAACCAACCATCGGCAGTGCAGGGACAAGTCAGCACACATAATCCAATAATGACATATTCTGCTCATGTGTAACTGAGAAACAATTTTTTTTTTTTTACAAATGGTGTCTTTCCCATTGTCTCTAAGAGTGTGCGAGAAAAAAAAATTCTCCTCCTGTTTCTACCTTTCACACATTCTTGGACTGAACTAAAATCATGAAAACTCTTATCTCGTTCTCTGCCTTGTTCCCCTTCTTCTATCAATATACATGTATATATATCAAGAGGGAAGTATATCGACCATTTCTGAGCTGACCAAGCACAATCCCTGTATGCTATTGACTTGTTTTGTGTTTAGACCACGCTTTGCCCTGCACTCTGGCCAGATTCTGTTATGAAAAAAAAAAAAAAAAACCTGGAGAGGGATGAAAGGGGAGAGCGGCAGAAAAGTGGTGGTAGTGAAGATGTAAAAGTGAAACAGAAAAGAGGGAAGTGCGAATGGTGTGCACTGAAGCCGACTTCTTCACTGTCCTTTCACCATATTAAAAAAAAAAAAAAAAAAAACTGCCTGCCTGTCGGACAAGTGTTGAGTTTAATTTCCATTTGTCTTCCGGAAGATAAGGTTGAAACGGATGATCAGATGGTTGCAGATGGTTGGGCATTTTGAACCCTGTAGAATGCAATAAGAAAAGTACTATCAAAAACAAAAACAAAAAAAAAGTCCCACAAACAAACAAAAAAAAACACAACAACAAAAAAAAAAAAAACCATCCATTGAGCCATATACTACTGCATAATCTAAAAATCAAATGGGGATGGGGCAGCCTACACCAAAAAAAAAAAAAATCAATACACACAAAAAATACTGAAATGCTCACTGCTTCTGAACATACTATACGTACAGATGGTTGCTTTAATATGCGAGGTGATTACTAACATTAAAATTGTTGTATGAATAAAACTAGTATCTCGAGCAAGATAATGTTGCTTAAAGCCTAGAAAACCTGAAAGGGCTATATCAGGTCTGTCACTGCGTCTAAGAGAAACTGCGTCAAACAACAGAGGTCAGATTGCTCAAGCATTTGAGCAACAAAGATCTGATGATAATAAAGCTGATCAGACAATTTTTTGTTACTGACTTTAATCCCAGAGAAATACAAGATATTCTGTCAGCACTCGCAAATCAGCCATGATAAAGAAACTTTACTTCTTTAAAAAAAAAAAAAAAAAAAAAAAAAAAAAAAAAAAAAAAAAAAAATCTACATAAAAAAAAAATACAGATTTAATTATAGTCATATGCAAAGCACAGAAAAGTGGAGATGAAAACTGCCACTTTGTTTTCAAAACAGAACAACAAAGGAAAAGATGAGAAATTCAGCAAAAGAATAACAAGAAACCCTATTCAAGATGAACTAAGATTTCCTTTGTCAGTCTGCATTTGATGAATCCAAGCTGTCTGAGCGTCTTTGAAAAAAAATAAAATAAAAATAAAAAGCCACCCTGCTGTAAGTCTCTATGCTATGCAGCCTGGGAAGCCAATGGAGATGACAAAAAACAGCATCTTAACATCCAATAGATTTAATGCAAATGCACTTCAACGCAAACAACACTCAGTGTCTCAACACACTGGACTGGAAGGGGGAAAAAAAAATCCCTGCTTAAAAATCACAGAGGCAAATTTCTCACAACAACAAAACTGTTTTTGATTTGTATCTTTCCACACAAGTAAAAACGATGTTAACTCCAAAAACTACAAGAAAACAATGTTGCAACACAGCAAACAAGAACTTGAAAAAGAGATATACAAACACAAAGTAAAGAAGTGCTTCAAAGACTTCGTCACTTGAAGGGTGAAAACACACAACAAGTTCAAACTCCTTACCCGTCTAACATGCCAAGTTATATTTCATGCTGAATCTGACTGCCAGTAACGCATGTCCAACATTTCTTAACACTCCTTTCAATGTCTTGGTATCCTTTATCATGGTAAACTTTGATAACAAATGTGGCAGAATGACACAATGGTATATCACTGATCAGGTTTGCCTCATCTTTGCTTTTGCCAATGATATGTACATAAAAAGTGAAACATTTAAAAAGCAAACGTCTAAAACTGTGAGAATCTCATGAAATTTAAGGGAACTCGACCACTTCTATGTAATGTAGCAAGGTAAAACTGGATTCTTTTTCACTGAAAAACGAAATCTCTATATACTAACTCTGGACAAGACGACATAAACACCAGATGTCAAAAGTTGAGGGGGATAAAAAACGGTGGCCGATTCTTCTCCTATGCCACATTATTGACAACGGAAGCTGGAGTCTTGACAAGCTGTGGACACGCACACACGAAAAGAACTTGACGCTTTGTCACCGACACACAGAAGAAGACGCAAGACGTACGCCACAGGGACAGAGGAAGGACGCCACGCCGTGGTGTCATCTAAAAAAAAACAAAAACACACACACACACACACACAAATATTAATGCGATTTACAACTCAGACCTGAACACATAGCTACAGAAGACTTCAAAACCAAATGTGATTTGACATTTTAAAGCACAAAATGGCGATAATGTTGCTTATAGCCCAGCCGACCGCAAACGACCATTTCTGGGCTGAGCACAGAAAGGGAGGCAATATGTAATTTTGACTTGAATATCAATGAACAGATACACCAGCAATATGGAAAAGTATGTACTGCAAAGGCAGGGAGAATTATTGTTTGTGTAACAGACATCTAATACATTAAAAAATGTATAGATTATATGAAGTATGTCTAAAGGGCTTGACTATACCAGAGGTTAGAAGGGAGTCTTGGAAAAAACGCTATATGATGATCTGATTTAAGGATGGACTTGTATTCAACATTCTGTGTTCCTTTCGCCTCTTAGAGACTGGAACTAACATTATCAATTTGTGGCAAATCTTATCTGTGGACTGCAAACACTATTCACCTGTCTTTTTGTCCTGGGACATTTGATAAATCTGCTGTAAGCAAAAAAAAAAAACAAAAACAAACAAGAAATGCTCTGCACATGAATATTTACAGGTAATGTTTTTTGTGAAAACTATTTGATATTACAAAATGCACTTGACCTTGGACATCAAATTTTCCAATGGTAAATCATACATGTATTTGGCTGCATGAGGCAAAGAAGTAAAGGTTTTAATATTGTCATTCAAGATTGATACTTGTCCATTTCTGTTAAGTTTTATTGTTAACAAATCTATTTTATTCACAAGATGTTTCCAAAAAACTGGGATTCCTTTAAAATCAGTCTCCAGCTATGCATACAAGACCTATGAAAAATTTATTGGCAGGGCCAAAAGTCATTTCCCCCCCCAAGGGGAGGCGACATTATGTGCATCAAATGGCCTGTTATGAACTACTACCAAATCAAACTTCCGTTTCTAGATCAACCCCCCCCCCCCCCCCCCCCCCCCCCCCCCCCCCCCCCCCCCCCGAGCGGTCAATTCCTACTGCTGTTTTCTTGGAAACCTCACAAAGACATTTCCTTTACTTCCTCAAATCAGTTTTTCCATTGTTAACTGGTTTCTTTTTCAAACTATTTTTAAGATGAAATGCTTTCCACTTGAAGTACACAAAATAAGTATTACCTATCATTATCATTACTGCAGTTTCACATTACTATGTACAGAGCAAATACTTTGGCTTGTTTGAACTGTGATCTGGCAGCGACGAGATGACAGTTGCTGATGATGAAAGCAGGTATGAAGGAATGTCAAAACCAACTCCTTATATTCTGTCAATTTCAAGTAAGCCTATTTGTATGCCTGTACTGGTGTTGACTGGACCAATGTGCACACTGGATATCAATGCTTTAGGTTTTCCTTACATGGACATTTGACAGTAGATTGTGTAGGAACTGGTTGCTACACAAATGGTTGCTAAAAGTCATTAGCCAAAGATAGAGCATGTCATAAAGCGCCTGTTTTAAAAACAAAAACAAACAAAAAACACCACAGTCAACAAATCCTAATAAAGTTGAAAATGGTTTAATTTAGACCAGAAGTGCAGATTTATAATATGTACCTATACATTTTGTAACTGTCACTGTTGACAGAAGAAGTACTTTTCTTTCCTGATGCTTCATTTACGATAACAACTCAAAGAGTCACTCAGTTCCTTAAAGCACAAAGTCTCTCTTAGCTTTCATTCCCAGGGCACGCGATTAACTCCTTCTTGTGGGGTGAAGTGCCCAAGAAGACTTATCACTGCACCAAAATACAACATTCTGCAGCTGATATCGACTTTTTGGATGGAATCATGTATCCAATGTGACCTGTCCGATCTCTGTGTGAACATATCGTCCAAACCAGGCCAAGTCAAACTTATAGCCACATTCTCTGCAGATTCCTTAAAAAAAATTGTCTGTACAGCGTGAACTCTTCATGATGGTTGCCAATGACAAATCATGGCGCAGCTGAACCGATTCAAGGCACCTGACAACAATGATGCTTATAAAGCTGCTGGAGAGCGCTCAACATGAACTGCTCTCCCTTCACACTCAAATGTTGCCACCGTCAATGGGGACGGGAGAGCACTTGTCATTTGTGCATAAATTTCACATCCCTGTACATGCACGGACTGATCAATCATAGTACTACAAGGATTATCAATTTCTCCTGGATGTAAACTGCATTAAGCCATCTGATCTTTACTGTATTTCTTGAACTATTTCAAACATCATGGAATGCATCTTCTCCCTGTGAAAAAAAAGCCATAACTGTAATTGATTACAGCTTCCAGGAAAATGTCAATCAGGGAAAACAATCTATGTCAAGGTTGATTTTCTGGTACTAGTAAGGGCCAATGTTAAAATTTACCACAGATACATAAGCAATTACCAAAACAGTGATTACATAGATTCACTTTGTTATGCATGCAAGTCCAACATAGGCATTCTTTCTTTCGCTCGCTATAATCTTTTTTCTTGATACTGTTTTCGTGAATACATTTCACATTACACATATACAGTAAATGGCCACATTCAGGTCCCTGAAGTCTTCGTACATAAACGAAATCAAAAACAGAATCAATGATCCCATCCTGGAATGTAGTATGTATCACACACTTGATTTTTAACATGAATAAAATGTCCAACAGCTAAAGCTAATAGAACCCTGCCTGCCTCCCACTAAGTTCCATCATTGTCATCATTCATCAGTATTCTGATTTGAGCTCAAATCTGCTATGATATTATCAACAACAAAACTATCACACCATCTTGCATCAAACAATTCTATCTCCATCGAACCTGTCTCTTGTCAATAAAAAACTTGACCTTCTCCAACCCTAATTCATCTGTCTTAAACAACACTCTTTGTTTACTGATAGTTTTCTGATGAAGTTTAGCCTACGCTCTCTGCAAATACAAAAAAAAAAAAAAAAAAAAAAAAAAAAAAAATCTTGGGAGGCAATGAGTAGGCGACTGAAGGAATTAACAACAGCAGCCATTCTGTTGGAATTACCTGAGCAAGCAGAGCAAGGAAAATGGGTCAGACCTAGTATGGCTTGTCATTCTTGGGGCGCTTCAGCTGCACTTTCAATCGCTTCATGCCTATCTGGAAACCATTCATGGAGGTGATGGCAGCCTGGGCCGACATGGGCGTGTCATAGCTCACAAACCCTGTACACAGGAACATACTTTCATGTCATGCTTTTACTTCACATACTTGTTTACTATTTTTTTTAAAGTACATGCAAAAGGCTTCTAAGTTTTACTTTCTAACTACCCATTCTGCCTTATTCTGTCATAATCTAATTAATTACTGGTCTGCCCTATTCTGCCCCTCTCTCAGTATTTCAACATCTGAGAAGCTTTCAGCGTTAAGACATGCCATACAAAGACAGCAGTGTTTCCTGAAGTGGCTGCCTTAGTTAAACTGCTTCAACAGGCAGGTTGCCAGATCTGCCAGTGTGAGAACACTTCTGCCCGTGAGTAAATAAACTTGATGTCAATGTGAACAGTTCTGTTCCAGAACACCAAAAGTATACCCGGAGCACTAGCAATGTTGTTATCAGCAGAACTCCTGCAAATTTAAGATGTCAGACATTGAGATATTCTTTAAACACGAGAATCAGATCAGGTTCAAAAATAAACTTAACCTGCTTTATAATTTCAGGAGGCAATGACACACACATACACACAGAATATATTACCTGTACTCATTCGTTTAATTCTAAATGTCACTTGTGGCTGCTTTATTATTATTGTATGAAACATCGTATGGCTTAAGTCTCGTTATCAGATTATTCTCCGAGAAAAGTATGATTTGTACAAATCTATGAAACGTGTTATCAGAAAAAACTGGTTTTAGTCTGTCTGTGTGTGCATGCATATGTACACATGCGCGCCCTTCGTACATGTGAATGAGTGGGTTTTAAGGTTACGAAATGCTGGCTTTCCCCCTTGCTTTTGGGGTGGCTTTTCTTGCTTTTGCCTGGAACAAAGCCAGGCAAAGAATGATCTGAGGAGCTAACACACTTATACAAAACTGTTCGTAAAAATGGCACAAAAGAAAAAAAGGGACTGGTGAACAAAGAAATTAAATGGTGTATAAATCAAGTCATGCTGTTTGCAGGTTGGCCAACTATGGTGGCCATTATCAGGACCATCACAATGTGCAAGTTCTTAAAACAATGCAAACAAATTATAAAATCAAATTTCAAAAATTAGAAGATGAGTCCAGTTCCATTCTCAGAGCAAACTGATGAAAAAAACATACATAAATCAATGACGTTATGTCTTTCTTGCCTAAGCCTTTGTTGCTACACTCTCATTCAAGCTTTAATGTTATTTTTAATAAGCCAGTTACCTAGTTTTTAATTCATTTTCTTCTGGAATACTTTATTGTATTCAACATGTCATTTCAATCTTTTTGCATGCGTTTTTTCTGAAAAATAAATTTTGTTTCTTGTTCAAGGCAACTACCCTTCATGTACTATTGCATGTTATTAATGCACCATCTCTAGATCTTCACACATGAACCACATGTTAGCATGTATGTGAGCATACAAGAGAGAGAGAGAGAGAGAGAGAGAGAGAGAGAGAGAGAGAGAGAGAAAGAGAAGACAGAGAAAGAGACTTTGAGAGTGTGTGTTGTGTGTGTGTGTGTGTGTGTGTGGTGTGTGTGTGTGTGTGTGCATGCATGTGCATGCATGTATCTTGGCATTTCCTTCTTATTTTTCATTTGTGTTATTAAATCAAAATAAGAAAACACCTTTAAAGGTTAAATCACCAGTTAGCTATTGACATGAACACATGCATGCGCATGCACACACATTAACTACACTTTACCCATCTCTTTCTTTACCCGTCTGCATCTAAAACAGAGAGAGAGAGAGAGAGAGAGAGAGAGAGAGAGAGAATACATAGCACATGCTCTCTCTCTCTCTCACACACACACAACAAAAAACACAAAAAACATGATGTGAAGGCACATGAAGAAACATGTCACAAACTAAAAATACTGACCATTTAAGTCACCAACTTTCACACGATCACTTGAACACAAAATGATCCACACACCATCAGGCTCATTCCGACACTACAGAGAGTGCTCTAAAACTTGTCAGCTGAGACCTGCCAACCCCAAGTGCCATGATCTAAAACATATAAGTATGATACCTCATAGCTTTAAATTTCTCACCAGTGAGTTAACGATATGACTGCAAGGAACATCATGGGATACACACACTTCAAAATATTATCTAAAAATTAACATTTTTAATGACTAACTTACTAACTAACCTATGGGTGAAAGTACCTCTAAGTATACAACAGCTAACAACCAGCCAACACACTGTATGCAACACACACACACACATACATGAACACACATAACACGCATAAACACATGCATATGGCATACGCATACATCAACACACAGTATGTTCATTGGACACTATGCACAACCACCTCTAACTGGGCACAGGACAAGGAAACTTTTCATCAGATCTTGGGCAAAACTGTACCTTTGCACTGAAAACCTGTGCGATATAAACAGTGACCACTTACAGGCAACTCAATTATTCACCACTAAAAAAAAAATTTTTTTTCATCGAAAGCCTATTTTGGCTCATAAAGAGAGCAACAACAAGTGCAATATTTATCATCATTGTTTATAATTCAGCAGTCCAAGTGCTGCCAAATTGATAACAGCAGCTCAGAAAGCTGTGTCAACAGCACTGATGCACATGCACACTCCCTTCCAACCTCGGAGGCAATGTGTCACAGAACCAGCCAGCTTTGCGACTGCTGAACCTTTGAGTAGCCCAACTAAACCTGGCTGACCAGAAAATACCAAAATAACATCTCACCAGTTCAAACATCACATTTTCAAATTTGTATCTGATCCTGACTTTTCCTCTTTATTTAGAAATAGTGCTGTCCTGTATTATAGCAACGGCTTGTAATAAAAAAAAAAAAAACTGAAAGTTGATCTGCAGTGCAGACTGTTTCAAAAAGTTACAGCCTTGTGAATTCAGTGCCTCACATCAGCTTTACTGCTCAACTAGCTTCAAGCTGCTTGCAGCCTAGGGATTGCTGGCGACGACGGAGTACAGCACGATCTTCGCAAATTGAGTACAGTCTTCTAGTAGAGGTAGCTGTGCACAGAACAAACAACAACAGCAACAAAACAAAACCAACAGAACCCCTGGAAGTGCGAGACATTTAAAATGAACATACATGTATGCAACAACACAAGTCCCAACCATACATACAGCGACCATAAAATACCTACCAAAGCATTTACTGAGGTTCGTTTGCTTGTCAATGAAGACTTTGGCAGAGACAACATTTCCAAAAGCATGAACATCTGCAAGAGATCCTGGTCTCCAAACTCCTGGGGCAGGTGGTAGATAAACAGGTTGGCACCATCTGGGCCTGAATGCGGGCGTCAGTAACCCAGAAAGGTCATAGCAAATACTTAAAGCACATGGAAACACAGACGCCACAAAACAAAACAACTTCACTCAAAGACAGAATAATGGGATAAGACTATTCTGAACGGAAACCCGCAGTCAAATTGCTAAAGTGTTTGGATGCATGGCTTATGGGTCCCTAATCAAAATAACTTGTGACACTGAACATTATTAGTTTTAAAACACTAGCTGTTCATCTGGGATTCCTGTTTCAGTTCAGGAGCAGTCAAGGCAGCAGAAGGACAGAAACAGACCCCTTCCCAAAAAAACGCCGTTTCTCAGCACTAATAACAGACCTGTTTGTTATACCTTATCCATTGCAAGCCTGGATTCTTTGTGATCTGAACCAACTCTCAGTAATGCTAATAACTCATGTAACAAGGTTCTTTGTCATACTATATTGTTTGCGAGCATATGTGTCTGTTCTGTGTGTGTAGGTGCACATGTGTGTGGTGTGCACCCGAGTGTGTGTGTGTGTGGGCAAGTGTGTGTATGTAAATGTGAGACACAGAGAGAGAGAGAGAGAGAGAGAGAGAGAGAGAGAGAGAGTGTGTGTGTGTGTGTATGTGTGTGTGTGTGTGTGTGTGTGAGAGAGGAGAGAGAGAGAGAGAGAGAGAGAGAGAGAGAGAGAGAGAGAGAGAGAGAGAGAGAGAGAGAGAGAGAGAGAGAGAGACAGATTCAGATGAACAAGAACGTGAGAGAGAGAGAGAGAGAGAGAGAGAGAGAGAGAGAGAGAGAGAGAGAGAGAGAGATTACAGATTCACTGAACAAGAACTTTACTCAAAAGGTTGGCAGAATCAAACGACAAGATCAGGAATGACTACAACAATATGGTGAATGCTGCAATTAGTGAGGAAAACTTGAAGAAAATAAACACAAAATTATAATTTGCACACTGATTACAGCATGGACAAGATTACAGCATGGGCAATATGTGATTTTAACCCTTGAAAATTTTAGACCTGTTTACCATGAAACTGCTTTTGGTGTTGTTTTCAACAAAAAAATGAGTGTACTTTCTACGAACAGTGTGTACAAAATTCCGAATTTCTGTAAAAGCAGGTGGGAAAATTGGGTGGAGGGATGGGTGGCAGGTGGGTTCCTTCATTTTGTTTTCACATGGAGACGCTTCTTGCCAGTAGCAAGCACCTGATCTTGCAATGACTACAGAAAAACAGGTTCTTTCTGATACAAATTACTCTCGAATCAGATTCATCAGCAAACTTTGACATACGCTGAAAATCTCTCAGCAGCTTTCTGACAATACAGGGCACGCTGTCGAAGAAAAACGGGACACTGAGAAATGCGATTTCATGTGCAGAAGTCAGCAAGAGTTGTCACTCTCTGGTCAAAGTCTCTGCTGCAGTCATTGTCCACATGTTCAATTACTGCTTAAGAACTTTGCCTTTAGAACTTTTTCTATGTACTTCTTTGTAATTTGTCATATTTTCCCCTAAAGCATGTACAAAATACAGCCAAATCGTATGGGTCAACAGGCCTGAAATCCATAGATCAGGACCAACTGAAAACGACGACTGAAGCAACCCTTTAAACATTAATGAGACGGACAGCCCTGGTAATTATACCTTATGTTGCTTCTACTAAACATATGACGCATATGACGTGGCTTATTTTTTCCAAATTCACTAGCATATACTGGTATGTGAAGGACTGAGCCAGTACTGGTATGAAATGGGGAACTAATGTTCTGCATAAAAAAAATTTTCTTTTAAATCATACTCTTCATGATTCTCATCATGTAGGAATATCTCTACACAAGCCTTCTATGACAAAGTCAGGGGCATAGTCTCAAATTCCCTCCAAGTGGAAATGACTGGCCTGAAACTGGATGTCCTGCACCTAACACCAGTATAAACTTATAATGACTAACCAAAAACAAAGAAATTCATCTTTAAAAGCAAACTACCACAACAACCCACAATCAATTTATCCAATTACAATGTTTGCCCATCATATATTCTTTGCTTTCTAAAAAAAGAAACCAACAGCACTGCATTGCTACTGACCTTCAGACTGCTTGGCAGTAACTGCATTCTGCTGCATCTGAGCTTGTGCGTTGAAGGCATTTGGAAAAGAAGCTGAAACACACAAGTGAAAGATTCATGACTGCCGAGTCTCACAAAATGGAAAACTATCAAGTATGGAAAGTGGCATGTCAAGGCTCGTCTACCCCAAACATCTTTCCATACAGAACTGACGACAGTCTGGGGAACAAACTTTAGTTTCTGGAACTCACTATATTCTCTCAAATGTGATGCTGTGCAAATGCAAAAGTATGCATTTTCGCACATTCGCATCATCATGGACACCATGATTGGGAGAATGTGCACCTGCAGATCACACACTACCAAAATTCTATCTCATCAATCCTCGTAAATATGGTATCTTTCATCGTATTATTTCCTGGTCTGGCAGCACTGGTTGGTTGTTCAGTGTTTTCATGGTAGGATTGTTTTCGTCCGCAGTCTCACACAGTCTGATCTGCTTCCTACACTTACTTATCTTTTCCATGTTTCTCTTCGCTTTTGTGTGTTCACTCTCTTTCTATGGCTGTGTATGGACTAAAACGCATATGCACGGAGTTTGTGTTACAACTACTCATCTGCCGCCACGTTTGTCCACCCAGGCTTCATGTGGACCTTCAGACAGAAAGTTTAAAGACTTCTAAGGGACTTTTCTAAGACCTTTAGCATAAAAGCCAAGGATTGCATGATGTAGAAAAAAAAAAAAAAGCCAAACACATACGTCAGTAGCTTCATCAATCACTTCAGCAGAATGCACTTGCAAGCAGTTGACAGGGAAGTGGATACTTTCCGCACACACAAACTAACTTGAACTTTTCCCAAATGTTATTACTTCTTTACATAATTTTTGTTTTACAGCAAAACATACACTGTTCCATAAAATGTTCCATAAAATGTTCATTTTCAAACACTTTGTAACACTTTCTGAAACTGATGTGCCCTTAAGTCCTAACTTCAAGAAACTTTTTCCCCCTTTCAATCCTTGAAAAAAGAATCTCAAGACTCATGGACATTTAAGAACTTTCAAGCACTTGGTATGGAATTTTTAAGTTGTTTTGAGTAACACGCAAATCGTTACTGTCATGTCCAAGCAGTTACCGATTTTCACATTTCCAGTATTAAAGAAAACAAAAAACCGAACTATTCCTGGATAGTTGACATGTCCAACACGCATACATGGCCAAAAAAAAGGGGGCAAGATCATGCACAATTCAAAATGTAATTCTGCACATAATCCAGCTGGACTAGCACTCACAGTGGGCATTCAGTGATCCCTTATTGAATCAATAACAAGCAAAAAACACGAAACATCAAAGGGGAAGTATGCCAGCACAATGAAATTTCCCTCCATTTCATCTGGTTCATAACAAACTAAACTTCAGTGCAGCTCTCTTCACAATTTAACAAGATGCATAATTTAATCTGCTATTCACTGAATGTGAAACACATTCTACCTTCAGAAATTTAAAGAAATTAACCTTACTCTTTGAAATTGTGACCTGGAGGTATATTGTTGAAATAAAAAAGTGCAGAGCTCTTAGTTATTACTGATAAGCTTTTTCACATTTAACACAAGGTGCATAATCTCAAGTCATGGAATTTAAAAAAAAAAAAAAAAAAAAAAGAAAGAAAAAAGTGCTACTGCGTCACCAAGTATGAACACCCGCAGAATATGAACCTCATTTTGACATTAATTTGCAAACATCACATTTCACAGAATACATTTCATTACGAAACAGCGTGACAAGCGTGTAAAGGTTATTCAAAGGACCTTGTATTATTCTCTACCCCAAGAGGAAATGAAGCAGCGTGACAAGTGTGTAAAGGTTATTCCAAGGACCTTGTATTATTCTCTACCCCAAGAGGTATATTTTTGGGGTGTACAAATTTCAACAGCAGAATTAAGCTACTGTATTTCTGTAATCACCATGCTGGTACACATTAGGCTTTATAAAGCTAGTGACGGTGCAGGTCTCCATCTCCTGGATGGCCTCCAGGTGCCCTGACACATACAGCTCCCTGTCAACTGCTGTTGCTGACTGCATAAAAGCAAGCCAGCAGCAGTTCAGGAACAGCAAGAATTGGGTTCATGAGGACTGCAAACAACAGCACTGAGACAGCACACAAGCTTGTGATCCAACAATAATGCACAACTGAAGGATAGCTTCATTTTGTTGGTACTAAAGAAGAATGTAAAGTTTTCTCTCATCTTTTCATTTGCTCAGACAGATGTTCCAAAAAGCATTGAAGAATGCACCAATCTGTCAGCGGTCCTCTGCAGAACCAAAGATTTTCTGTTTCAGCCCTGTGCCTGCAGGCTGTCCTCATGTTTGAACAGGACATGGGAAGCAGAGGCACACAGCACAGCCATCAATATGAAACTTGGTGAACAGGTGGTGATTAAGTATGGAGTGTTCAGTTCCCCACCTCATCATAGTCATCTATCATCCATAAACAGGATCAGTAGTCATCCTTGCTGTTGTGTCTGGATTACATCTGAAGTCATCTTTTCCCATTTCTCCTTCACTTGAGCCTTAGTCCTTTCAAAAGGGACATTCTGCTCTTCTGGTGGCAGACTGGTCTCCTCCTCATCTGGTTCACAGCTCACGGGCAAAGATATCCGCTATTATCAAGCATTCAGTGGACTGCTGTAAATCAACAATTCCAGCTGCAGCATGGTGTGTTTCTATTCTTGCTACAGAGATTAGCGGAAGCTTACAGGGCACAAGAAAAGGTATTAATCTGGCTAGGCGCAGACTGAAACAGGCGAACTCTGGCAGCAGTTTGGATCGTTTCAATATCTATCAGTCTTCTAAATTAAAGAACACAGACCAGTTGGTGTGTCACTTTGACAAAGGTTCTTTCACTTCCATTTCTGTTTGCCTCTTCTGCAGGCCCCAAAAAGGCCAAATTCATATAAACTCTTAATAAACGGCATACACACCCCATATGGGGAAAAAAAAGACATACACAGGTGTCAACCAGTATACTTTAGCCAGATACTTGTACAAGAAAATCAGTATTCTGGGCCTATACTGTCGAATCATTGTATAAATACTGTGAAAATCCGTTCATACTGGTTAAAAAAAAAAAAAAAAACTCATAGGAATTTTCTCAAACTTAAAACTGTAAACTCAGGCTAACATTTAAGCTTGCCTGCAGATGAGACCTTCTACAGAAGAGACCTATATGAATTCTGGCCTGCAAAATGTCGCTTCCAAGTTATAGAGAAATTCCTGCAAATGCAAATTCTGGCTTCTCATGTTTTGATCACACAGGAATTCAGTTAAATTTGTTCCGTGTATAAGACTTGGTGTCCAATATAAGGAAATACATGACTGGCAGTAAGAGCCACAAGCAGTATGACCCCAAGCGGTTGACGACTATGTAAAAACTGCTCATATATGATGGCCAGGTGGCATGCCTCATTACAGCATATGAAAAAGTCAACATAGAGTTGATGCACTGTTATATATTGAAGAAGAGAGGGGGTGTACTCTGCAGCCAGCAAAAGTTATGTGAATAAGAAGTTTGCAAATAGCAGTATGTATACTCACTTGGCAACACAAAACATTCTGCTTTTCTCAGGAATACAATTCGAGGGTTGACTGCCAGAACCCAGTATGTCTCTTTCGTATATATATATATATATATATATATATATATATATATATATATATATATGAGATACTGGTTCTGGCAGTCAATCCTCGATTTATATTATACATATATCCCAAAGAACTACTACAAGAATGGCAAGTTTCCCAAACCAATCGTGTCCATCACTTTGTCAAACAGGCAAAATAATGAAATGATGAAACCTTGACCATAAGGTTCTGAGACAGATACATCATGTGGATACGGACACAGTGGGTACCGACAGATACAAAAATGGGCAAAAGCATATACACACACACACATTGCCATAAACACAAATTCGTTAATTCACAGATCAAATATGACCAACTCCCATACAGTAATAGAAAGGTTCCAGTTTCCAGTTGTCTGTATTAGTACATGTCAAAAGAAAGAGGAGAGAAACGACTTTCCAATCAGATTTCAAGTGACGATGTGCGTTAAAACATGAAAATAGTTATGCTGATTTTTATTGTCCCAACAGATCCAGTGATATTTCAAATATCAACATTTGTTAAAAAACAAAAGTTATCACAACTGCCAAATTCTGAAAATCATTAAGAGCAGCCTGGAGTATGGGGTATGGCCCCACGTGAGGTTCAGAGGCAATGTCCTGGTGGGGGCGAGGGGCAAATCCCCCTGAAGCTGGAGAGTTTTTAAAAATCACAGAGCAAAATTCATCCCAGAAAACATACAGATACACTTTTAAGTAAAATTCATGATATTCTGCTACAATGATCCTATGTAAATGAAACCATCAGTCTCCCTAAATTGAGAAAATGTACCAAGGACCTAAAGTTTTCGTATGATAAATGATGTGATAATCTATATTATTTCCCTTTTTTCTCTTTTAATAACTCAAGAAAGAGGAAATAAGCGCATCCAAACAAGTGCTTCTTATATATACCTATTTGACTGGGACATTAAAAAGTTGTGTTGCTTACATACTGATAGTCTCAAGAACTGACCTAAAACCCGACATTGTTCTAAATGAAGAAATCTGTTTTTCCTATTATGGTCAGTGTGTATACATTCCTCTGTACATACATGCCTCTATGTGTGTGTGATGTGTGTGTGTGTGTGTGTGTGTGTGTGTGTGTGTGATGTGTGTGTGTGTGTGTGTGTGTGTGTGTGTGTGTGTGTGTGTGTGTGTGCGTGCGTGCATACGAAAGATAGAAGAAGAGTGACATCACGGAACTTATAGACAGCTAGATCACGGAACACTGAGACCGATATAACACAAATGCCCAATATTTCAAGTACATACCAAGTTAGTACTTACTTGTTGCTTACAATCTAAAAACGAATAAAGTAACAACTACTGGCATATTGTTGTCCATGTGTTCAATCACAAACTTGATCACTGAAATTCATACTGCATAATGACATTTTTGTTGGATGAAGTCTTCACGGAAATTTGGTGTCAACTCAATAGCCTTTGCATGGTGGAGATGGTTCTTTGTGTTCACATGTCTGCCAAAAGGTTGCGTGCCCTCAGAGCATAAGGAGATGTCACTCTACGACACTTCTGCCTGCGTGATCTTTTCTTGTTCTCTTCACATCCTCTGTCCACGAAGCCATTCTGAATAAAGTATATCAACCAATAAAATACTGGTATGATTTTCTTGGGCATTCAGCCTGAAACACTATCCTGCACTATCAGTCTTGACCGACTCTTGCTTGATTTGTCTAATCCCATACAGAGATCTTCATCAGGTTTGAAAATCAGTAAGAATTTACAGCTAAACAAAACAAAACAATACACACTCACACACTTTGCTTTACGACTATCAAAATACTGGAGCTTTGAATGTCAGGACAGGAGCATGGAGCACAGCCCAAAATAACGGAGCTTCTCCTGTGAAACCAGACCATATGGCATGTCTGATTCTGGTCTCAATACCGCCGCCTCCTGGCGGTGAACAAATCACCTGCAGTGATGTAGTTTAGCAGTTTCTTTGTGAGCAACCTGGGAGTAGCTTTGCTAGAATCTTACTGAATCTAGGGAAACCATCAAAATAGCAACTGGCAAGATTTTTAACAAAATTTCCTTCAGCTGGTGATTTGCATTTTTGATAATTTGCAAGGATTAAAAGGACAAATTTTTTTTTTTTGTCCCCTCTTACAATTACCTTCTTGCGTCGTCATTTTGACACATACACAAATCCTGAATGATATTTATGATTTCTAGCTGTCACTCCCCCCCCAAAGTTGTCAAAAAACAATGTGTGTGTGTGTGTGTGTGTGTGTGTGTGTGTGTGTGTGTGTGTGTTTCACTAAAAATATTTTGTTACATGTATTTGCTCATGTCTTGCACAAAATATCACAGAGTGGACACACAATCTGCGATACATTTAAAGCCAAGCATGTCAACACATCACAGAACACTGCAGATGCAACAATGATAATACAATATTACAACTGTTCATATTTCATTTGAAAAAAAAGAAAAGAAAAAAAAGCCATGTTCTATGAGCTAAATACTTGATATAAAAAATGATGTACTACGATTAACACCTCCCATACTTATATATAAATCAGCATGTTTTGTGTTACATAGCACAGAAATATTTAATATATATACATCAGCCCACTGCACATTTCCTTTACTTCTTTGGGTGGAGGTACACAAAATCTCATTTGTGCTCTCAACATAAAGAGTTCTTACGAAGTGACCAGGTCATGTGAAATGAAAACATGACAATGGTTGTTAATAGAACATGCATTAGTTGCCATAATGAAAACATACAAACATACCTCACCTCACTACCATCATTCCTTTCCCTCAATGCACAAGAGGTCTTTCCAATTAAAAACTGAACTGTTCCCCATCATGTCAGTATTCTATACAATTAAGTCATTAAGTTTCATTTGATCTGCTCACTAACTCAGTTATTCAATTCAACATGTCATGTTGTCTACCATAGTGTGAACATTCTTGAACAAAACAAAAACAACAAAATGATTAAAAAAATCTAGTTAATGTACAACAGCATACAGGAGTGTGCGTGCGCCTAGTAAGCATCTATGTGTGCATATGAGTACTGACAGAGTATCAAATAAAAACAATCAAACCCTTGCACATCCATCAATCAATCCCTTTGTTTTCAGTCGATTCATGTTTACAGCCCAGACAACAATGAAAGGCCATTTCACACAATTATCAGGGCTGTTTTTTCTTCTTTCTGTTTTAATATCTACAACACTAATTTCAAATCCAGTTTATTTAATTTCAATAAATGTATCCTACTACTGAATCCACTAAAGTAAAAATAGCATGCAGGCACACACGCACACATGGAGACTGACTGATTTATTACTAAATAAAAACAATAAAATCCTTGCACTTCCATGCCCCTTTGTATATCTTTGAATGACATATTCCTTCATATTCTACTTATTTGTTAGCCATAATTTTTTCTGGCAGTAAATTGCACTTTGCACACTATAGACTGATCACAGTTTGTCACCAACTGGTGTGCAGCTGATATATTCAGAGTAATACAATCACAGTACTGTAGCCACTTGCAGCTCTCTCAAAGGCTGATAAAGTAGTTTATCTCTGATGCATTTTCAATCAGCAAAACTGGTTCCTCAATTTCTTTTCCATCATCTAGTCGCACAGACTGAGATTGGTATATGGACCCTTCCTTGGGTTCGCTGTCCTCTGAATCTAACCAATCCTGAAGACTGGACTTCATTACTGTTGATACGCCAGGAAAAAATCATCTTTTATTTGCTCATTAATCAACCCGTGCTTGTTGTGAGAATACTTCCTGATCTAGAGTTCTTCAGGAGAAATACCATCCATGACAGTGATTTCAACAACCAAAACATGCCTTAATCAAGGCATACCAAAAGAGAAGCCCAAGTTTTCAAATGGGAGATTTGACCTGTAAAATGTACTGTCTTGGCCAAAAATGGCATAGTTACCAAGATTTCCGTATTTAACCACTGGTCGACTGGAAACTAACTTCCAAATACAAGAAAAATGTATCTAAAATTCTGATTGGCTTATGAAAAACTTGTTTAGAAACTTAACATTTACATATGTTACACTTACAGAGCTTTCCACTGATGTGTGATGTATGAGAGGTACTATGCTTGGTGTTCACTTGATTAAGTGAGGGAAATGAGCTATTTCTTGCAACTGGCATTACATAGAATCAATGGAAAAAAAAAGTCAAAATAAACAGCCTATCATATCTTAGTTTTATCTAAGCAAACGAAGTGAGATATGCTGGAAACTCATTTGACCCCAAACTGATCCCTAAACTGTAGTCTGCAGTGTAACTTTGCCTAGCAAAACTTCTCCATACTTAGTGGGATATAGTCACAAACATGCAAACAGCCCAGTAAACACACCCCTTCACCATGCAACGCAATAGCCTGAAACTAAGCGTATCAGCAAAGTATTTAACAGAGTTAACATGTGCATATAGCTGAATCTACTCAGTACATCAGTGAAGTACAAATAAGGACATTTGATTTGCACTTAAGCATATTCCAAGTATCTTGAATTACATTGCTGTACACTAGATCCACTTCTAATACACTGCCTCAGCCAAGACTTATTTTGTGAAGTCCATTCACTGTACGATCCATTTTTTGCAAAACAAACCCGCATACTCCACATTCAAAACTGTACAGTGATTTAACCTTGGAAGACTTACGACGTCAAAACCAAACCAAACCAAACACACAAAAGCAGGCCGGAGAACAACTGACTTAAAAATTCTGTTTAAAAAAAAAAAAAAAAAAAAAAAAGGCCATGGTTCAGGGGCTTCGTAGGCCCTGCTGGGGTCCAGGGACAACACCTTGGTAAAGGATTCGGGGGGGGGGTGGGCAAAGACCCTCTGGTCGTATTGGAATCTATGCAGTTCTGACAATTGTTCCATGGTCTCTCTTGATAGGCAAGTAACTATGTAGGAAGGAAAAAAAACAAAAGAAAATGACTGGACACACGCACACACACACACACACACACACACACACAGAGAGGCATGCACCACTTAAATCTAACAACTTTCTAGTGAAATAAAAAAAAGAAGAAAATGTTTCTTTATATCTGGTATTTGTCTCAGCAGTCACGCATATAACCTGGTAGTGAAAAAACATCTTTTATTGTGGATATAATTTCTGTCACTTTGTGCATCTTGCTTCTCACTGTTCATAACCAAGCCTATCACAGGGGTACAGATGACGAATTATTAAACTGCTCTGTCACACCGTCAAAATAAAAAAATCCATGGATATTCATTTGTTGGGGAGGGGTGGGGGAAGCGAGAGGGGGGAGGTAAAACATTAATCAGATTAAAAAAAAAAAAAAAAAAAAAAATCCAGTTCGAGCTGACTGCAGTTCAGCGCTCAGGAAGCATCAGCATACTTCTTGCAGTGCCATTTTCAAGAGTGCTATGAAAACCATGTTCAGCTTTTTCAAACAAAGCGAAAAATTAATAACCTGCCATACCCAGCTAGTTCACTTTCAGAAAACACACATCAAAAACCGCTGATCAAAATTACACACTTTTGCAGCAGTCTTTTCAGTCCACTGAAATCTCGAACAGTTGACTATTGTGCCTTCTTCAAACATCTTGCCTTGATTTACAATTCATGACCTCGCCCTGATTTACGATTCATGACATGGAAGACATTGTATTTTCCCTTCAAAAGAAGAAGGCTCTGCATGACCCAGAACAAGAAAAATGGCTGAGCAAATTGCGTTCACCATATATTTGCCATCTACTGAAATGTTCTGATTAATGCAAGCAGAAGTGCCACAATATACCATAACGACGTCACCACAAGCAGCAGAGCCCTGAACACAAAATTGTGGAAACCTGGACTGAAAAGCTGGATACGTTACAAGATTTGGGGTACTAGAGCACTGAGGTTGCTTTCTTTTGTTTATTTGGTGGTTTTTTTGTTTTTGCGTTTTTTTTTTTTTTTTTCAGACCCCCCCCCCCCCCCCCCCCCCCCCTATTTTGGTTTTGTTGTTGAATGTTTTGCTTTTCGTGCCTCTGGAAATCCTCGCATCCATGGAGACTACTCTAACTACGAGAAAGACTTTTCCAAACAGCAAGAAAAAAAAAAAAGACGGACAGAATTTCCAATTTGGGATACAGTTTATAACTGAAAAAGACCCTGCCAGCATTTTCTAAAAAAAAAAAAAAAAAAAAAAAGAAGAAATAGAAAAAAACACCACCAACGTTTAAAGGAAAGCACCAGAAACCCTTTTACCTCTACTATGCAGACAAAAGTCAGAATGAAATATTTGTCACACGTGTGAAACATTTTCATTCGGAGGGTCAACCTGAACTTCCACAAGGTGCACCCAGAAGTGGCCCAACGAAACAGCTGCCAGCAAGTGCATCCAGACTCATAAACTAAACAGACTAGTGGCAGAGGAATGCTGTCCTAGCACAAACCTGTGTACTGCTGGATGCCGGAATACGCCTGGCTGAGGGCATCCATGCCTGAATTGGAACCAAATCCGTTCATGTTGTTGGAGGGACCCAAAGCCCATATTGTTGTTGCCCCACCCATGTTGCCCATCCCTGAGGAGTTGCCCCTGGCCCCTTGGCCTGCAATGACACACAAGATCCAATGCGGAATATACTAGGCAGGGGTCAAGAAAGCAAACAGGGGATAGTGGCCCTTGCTGAGAAATGATTATTAATTTCTCCTTTTCAATTTCACTCCCCAGAAACATTACTTTTGGGAGGTTCTCCCTCCTCCAAGCTCCTTTAAATAAAAGAAAAATCTGAAATAAAATGTTTTTGTTTCTTTTTTCTTTTTTGCCTTCTCTTTTTAACTCTCATTATGGAACTTAACAATCATTCTCTCAAGGATAAAAAAAAGAATCTGAGAGCAGGCTGATAAAGAAACTACTGAAAGCATACTCGGCATGGATCTTGGTCATACAGGCACAAAAACACTGTAAATTCGGCATGGATCTTGGTCATACAGGCACAAAGGCAAGGAGTTACAAACTCTTTCGCCCCCTCATGTCTTCCTCTTACCACCCACTGCCTATTTCCAGAGACTGTCTGTCTTCCTCCATGTTCTTGCATGCAGAAAAGCTGCATGATCGTATCACAAAATGTTAGTCGTGATTTCAAAACCAAACAATGTCAGAGTGAAAACAAACTCTTAAAATTTGGTTAGAAATTAAGAGAGCAGAACGAAGACAGGAGTGGAATCAAGAGTGGTCAAGTTTTAGGATGAGATAGAAAGATGTGGCAGGGGGGAAAGGAAGGCTGTCTGGGGAGAAGGTACATTCCAACCAAAGGTCCATACCTGAGGCATTGTTAGGTCCACTATTGAAGGACATGTTCTGACCGCCCATGGCGTTCATTGCTGCTGAAACAAAGACAAACGGTCGAATACTTCTAAAAGAAAAAAAAAGTATTTAAAAAAAGTCTACAGAATGGAAGAAGAATATACAAAAAAAAAAAAAAAAAAAAAAAAAAAAAAAAAAAAAAAAAAAAAAAAAAAGCCATGTGAAAGCACCTCTTCCCCTTTCTTCCAAAACTATTAACTTAATTAGCTTCTTTGTAAAATATTCAATAACTATTCCACAGTCAGTTCTGTTCTCTCTACCATTTTCTTTCCAATATAAAATGCTGCTTATACTGTTAAAGATTGTGATCGATTATTTGAGTAGTTACTCTTTTAGTACTTTATTTCTCAGGACAGGTATGCTAACTGGTTATGGCAAGAGGAAAAAAAAAAAAACTTGAGACACACAGAAAAGATGAGGTACCGGAGGGAGGTCAACTGAAGAGCTGAGAACACCCCAATGGTGGAAATCCTAAGTAAAGGCAGAGAAAAAGTGAAAGATCGAGGTGGGAACTGAAGTCGGCATGTATGCTACAGATCAAATTTTATATCCCTTTTAATTAATTTTAAATTTGGTTATTATGATCCAGCCAACAGCATAAGTTTTTTCAGAGATGTAGAAATAATAGGGGAAAGAAATGTTTTTATTTCTTGCTCTATTTCCCGACTCACATATTTCACTTGCCCCTATGTTTTCATGAGATGAGCAAAGCCTGGTTTTTCAAAACATTTTCAATGGGATGAAAGTTAAAGTTTCACAATAAAACAAAACCGATTGTTTTACTTTTATTAAAAAAAAAAAAATTAAAATGATGTTGATTTCCTTTTTCATAATCAAGCAGGGTAATATGATTGGTAGGATAAAAAGTTGTAGATAATCCGAGTCCACCGACTTTTTTCCTGTCCAGAAACCAGTCTGTTCCCTCTTTGCTTGTAGTGAACTTGGCTGACAAATAATGAAATGCTCCACATTCAACACAAAGTCATAACAGCACAGTCACCAGGTATTCTTAAACAAAAACAAAAAAAAAGCAAAAGGGAAAAAAAAAAGTCCCATCACAGAAATAATATTACTTCATGCCTATTAAAAGCAATACATGTTAAAGAATGAATAACATGATAGGTTAACTAGACTCTAACTTACTTCAGACTGGTAAACCTAGACTACACCAAACATGTCCGTCATTTAGCTCCATCACACTCATGTTAAAAAAAAAAAAAAAAAAAAAAAAAAAGTTGTCACGAAAAGGCCTTCTGGCTAACAACACAGCCAAACGGAAAGCCAATATCTGCTATCTGATTTCAATGGCACAGCAAACATGTTCATAAGCTGTGACAAGAGTAACTGGAGCCAGCAACACTGGTGTGGTAGTAAGGGTTGTGCAAGTGTTGTCAGTTATGGCCTGAAGATCACAGGTTCTACTTCAATCCAGGGCGTTTACCTTTATGACTTTTTTCAACTCCACAGGTTGCTAACTATTCTTGTTGAATGTGCTTCTGGTTCAACAGGAGGAGTGGTACTGGAATTGCACAACTGAATCTCACCCACCTGAACGATGCATCTTTGAAAGAAATGCTCCCATTTTCTAACCAACACAGTGTACACCAGTATTCTTGTGCCAGGCAGGCATCGGAACAGATTACGAAAGGACATGTAGAGTACATCTACCTGCAGCTCCAATGTCAGCAATCCATAGATAACTAACTAGTTTCAAGTTGCCATGAAGCAACCCAGGAGGAGGCCCTGCACTTCTGCCAAGTCACTTTGTATATTTTTTCTCCACTGAAATTTCTGTTCAATTTTCAAAATGCATTTTCAATTTTGTCCAACAATCACGTTACCTGAAGCATGTGTCCCAGTGTATGCTGTCTTGTACACTTTTGTATCCAAACATAGTCCTCAAAACAATATATGATAAAAAATATTGTTCCCAAACCAAAGTCTGCGCTGGAAGTTGCCACATCTGCGTTCTCTAGGTAGAGTATGGCACTGCTGTTCTAGGAGTAAATCTATGTGGAGGTCATAGACAACTGCAGTTCTTAGATGGAGTCAAAATGTTATGACGACTTTCTACAAACGGTCACAATTCCCTGTAGTCAGGTCTTTCCTGTTGTTCTCAGAGCAAATATGTGCAACAGCCATCAAATCTGTAAAGTGAATGGTAAGAGCAGTGTTGCTCCTTGCCCATGTTTTACAGGTACAGACTGAAGAATTCTACAGTTCCCCAACTCAGTTTTACCTACAAATAATAACTGTCCACTTCCCTTTCTTACCCACCATGCTGCATTTCTGTGCTATTTCACTGGAAATGTCTAAAACATTCTTCTTCATTTTGGTAGATCTAACTTGTACTTTCATGAACCACCTCTTTCCTAGCAACATTTTTCTTCCAAACACAGACTATACCTTGGATTAAAAAAAAAAAAGAAAAAACATCTCACAACTCTATTTCAACTGATATATCTCTTTCAAAGAAGTACAGTCATACTCTAACTTAGTCTAAGTCGAAACACTACAGAATTATCAATAAAGAAAAGCAAATCAGGCAATCACACTGTTTTCTGAAAATATTCAGTATATAACCTCCCAAGTATACTCTCTTTAGCGGAACTGTTCACAAAGGTAAATATGGATTCAATGATAAATCCCAAATACTAGTTTTACCATACAGAGCGACACGCAATCATAAAACTCACAGAAGAAATTTTTCAAAGAGTGGGATACACCAGCCACACAATCAAGGCTATCAATAAGCATCAAACAAACTGGGAGGGGGATAAGGGGAAGGGAGGAGGAGGAGAGATGTAAACTTTTCAAAACTGAAATGTGATTTTTCATTAAACCTGGTAAAACATATATCTGGCATCAGGATATGTCACATCAAGCCTGTGAATACAAACAGATCTCACTCACACATAGAGTTATCACCATCACAATGTTTTTTACCAGTCTGCAATCATTTTAGAAGAAACAAACGTATGAATGGACTATATTCTCTGTTTAGGCTGGAGAACAGATGACTTAAAAAAAAAATCTCTGAAAACAGCTGGGGTCCAGGGGCACCTACGCCAAGGTGGGATCTATGGGAACACCGCGGTGGGGGATCCAAGGGGGACTAAGCCGAAATGAATTTAAGCAGTTATGAAGACCCTTTAGCAGTCTTTTCATGATAGGCAAATTACTATGCTGGAAGAAAAGAAACCAAAAGAGTATAAGTAACTGCGCATACACACACACACTATCATACACAGACACATACAAAGAAAGACATCCATAATTTTACACACACACACATACACACAGAGGTTAAAAAACAAACATAGGCTTTGTCTTTTGAGGAAAATGAATGTCTTGTGAGTCATCGATAAGGGCAAGACTTCCACGAAGGCACAATTGTCCACTGGTGGAGATGGAAGTGGACTGTTCATTTTTTGTTGTTTGTTTGTTTGTTGTTTTAGTTGCAAAGTGAAGCATACATATACCTTGGTAACGAAAGAACAGTATCCTTCATTGTGGACACAATTATAGTGCATCTTAGTTCTCACTGAACAATATCTTTTTTTTGTGGACAAACTATCGTGCATCACATTTCTCACTCTTTACAACTAAGCTGCATTACATATCAATTACCTGAGCGGTCACACGGTCAAAACAAATCCATACATGCTTAGATTTCCGCCTGCAGTTGCCTCATCTTGTAACAAAAATCAAAAACAAACAAAACAAGTGTTTCTCTCAGCAGCCATGCATAAATCTTGGTAATGAAAGAACAGTATCCTTCACTTGGTCACAATTATTGTGCATCTTAGTTCTCACTGAACAATATCTTTTATTGTGAACAAACTATCGTGCGCATCACACTTCTTAATTACAACTTAGCTGCATGCCATATCATTTATCAGAGTGGTCACACTATCAAAATAAAATCCATACTGTACACCTTTGCTTAAGGAAAAAAAAAAGTAATAAATGAGAAAAAAAAAGTCTGCTATGACTGCAATCTGGTGCTCTTGAAGCATACACATGCTTCTTGTAGTGCATGCATTCAAAGAGCACTATCAAAACCACAACCAACGTATTTTTTTAAATTAATTAAGTGAACGAACAACCTGCCATTTCCAGCTTGTTCACTTTCTGAAAACAAGATGAAAACCCTTCATCAGAATTGCTCACTTTTGTTTTTTTTCAATCTGCTCCCATCTCTAACAGTGGACAATTGTGCCTTCCTTCAAGTCTCACCCTTCTTTACGATTCATGACACACATGACATCCATTTCTCCCAAAGACAAAGCCTACATTAAGATACACAATCTGAAAAAATGTCTGAATAAATCACATTCACCAACATATTTGCCACCATTGAAATGGTCTGATTAATGCATGCAGAAGTACAAAGATGTACCATTACAGCTGAGGGGCGGCACAGCCTTGAACACAGAATCATCAAAACCTGGATAAGAAAAACTGGATACAGTGCAAGACTATGGGCACTCAAAGCATTTCACAATTTTTCTTTTCAGGACTCCCTCAAACTCATCCCCTGCCCCTCCTCCCCAGATATTAATTTTTCCTGTCTCTGAAAATCTTGTGGTTTTCTAGGAAATCCTTGGATCCAAGGACAAATCTCCAGCCTGTTTAATGGAGGGAGGGGAAAAAGAAAGAGAGAGAGACAGACAGACATAGAGAGAGAACAGAGAGAGAGAGAGAGAGAGAGAGAGAGAGAGAGAGAGAGAGAGAGTGAGAGAGAGAGAGAGAGAGACAGTGTGTGTGTGTGTGAGTGAGAGAGAGAGAGAGAGAGAGAGAGAGAGAGAGAGAGAGAGAGAGAGAGAGAGAGAGAGAGAGAGAGAGAGAGAGAGACAGACAGACAGAGGGAAAAAAAAAATCAAACAGTAACAGACTATTCCCACCACAACATGCAGTTCTGGACACTTTTTCATAATTGAACAGACTTGCACAAAATGACAAACACAAACCAACCATACCTAATATTACACTTTATCATCTTCAGATGTACTATGACATATTGATTGGTAGTAACACGAAAGCTCCATGTTGCAGAAAATGGGATTTTAAACTGTCTCAAACTCATGAATGGAAATCATGTTTCCTAGCTCATAAAAGAGCAGACATAAAGCTCAAATGGTTTCAACTCTGAACAGTACACAGGTGTTTACGTACAAATATTTTAAAAGAAACTGGAGTTGTCAATAACGACAGGTACATCTTTTGTGGGCTGTGTAAGGGCAGTATCGACCATATGGTTTGGAAATGTTCTTATGCTCAGCGTTTCTGGGACACATTTACTGAACTATAACAGAGAAATGTACCGATGTCCTGAGTATACCTCCAGCAGAATCACTTGTTCTTTTAGGATTTGATGCAAACGTCACTACCGATTGAATTTTCTACTTCATTATTCTTTTGGCAAAAGCAATGTATGTACACATGTAAACTAAAAAGCAGCCTTCCGCATGTAGCATGTTTTCCAAAACATTAAAATTTGGATACAAGCTTGAAAAACAATGCACACATAAACACGAACTATACAGATTTCTTGAATGTCTGACATATGAATCACTTGTCTCCTCTATTTGGTCCGATCAACCTCCTCGTAACTAGGGGTAATTGCTGGTCTCTTTTTCCTTTCGTCGTGACATATGACACTGTTTGTATGGAGGTGAAGCTTTTTTCCCCCTCAATCAATGTAACTTATCACTAGAACTATCAATGGGACTCATTTCTAGAACTGTTGGAAAACAATTCACCATGTCTGCATTCTCTCAGCTCCTTCACATCCAGCCCATTCTGTCCTACAACACTTTTGTCTCTATTTCTTTCCCTACTGTATATATGTAGTTATCGGTCTGTCCACCTATGTTCTATACTCCCCGGACATGCATATACTTTGATATGATTTAATATGCATACTTTATTGAATAATACTTTATTGTATATCACATCGTAACCAGGTTAAAACATAGATAAATGTATAAGCAATGTTTGTTCAACATTTTGTCAACAGCTTGCCAAGGGGGGGGGGGGGGGGGGGGGGGGAGTGGATGGGGAGGTAGGAGTGGGGTGGGTGTTCACTGGTGTTGGGGCTGGGAAGAAGATGTTGATTGTTTGGGTTTTTTCACCTTTTATTTTTCTATTTCCATTTTCTTCGCGGTGTAAAATATTGTAAAAAGTTAATAAAATTGTTTGAAAAAAAGGAAAAAAAAAAAAAAAAAAAAAAACAACTGTGTTATACATATGCATGTACTTAAGAATGTTTATGCTGTTCAATAAAAAAAAAAACCTCACACAGAAGAATCAGATGACTTCTAATAATGTTCCTAAGTCACACAAACATGTTTTCATGTTGGATCCTTCACCTATCTATCACAAGTTCACCCGCCTCCTGTAATGAGCACTACCTTCTTTCTGCCATCTTGTTTTGGGAAAACACAAAACTTCAAGTTAACTTGCTTCACAAGAACACCAACAGGGGGAAAACTAAACAGGCCGCTAAGCAAAACACTGACGTCGCTGTGTAGTTGAAAAACTAAACTGGGTTTGAACTGGCCAAAATAGCACATGCTTGCTGGTCAGCTCCTCCCTCCCCTTGAAAAACAAACACCCAGCCCCCTCAAACAAACAAAAAAGCCCTCTGAAACCATCTGCTGAAAATAGAAATCTGCTGAGCATTCCCCAGCCTGTAAATGGTTGAATTATGTAAATAGCCTACATGGATTCCCGTAAACTGATGCTTTAAGTACATGGAGGGGGAAAAAAAAGTACTAATCTGCCATTGTTTATGCCCTGGCACATCATAGTGCGTAAAGCAATGCAATGAAGAGGTGAAAACAGAAAATAGTGGATGCTGCTTTCAAGTATTAAATCTTATGGTTTTATAGGTTAAAACAACACTTACAAACATTCCCACCCATCAGTAACTTCCAGGATGCTTCACTTAAATTTTTCCCAGTGTGTGTGTGTGTGTGTGTGTGTGTGTGTGCGCGCGTGTGTGTGTGTGTGTGTGTGTGTTATCAACAAACAGTAGAGCTATTTAAACTCCCATAAACAATCAAGGCACATGTATTAAGCATGACAAAGCATGATGAAGATGCTCTAACTGAACGGAGTACAGTACAGTACTGGTCTAGAGTAATCTTTCTTTCTTTAGTTTCAGTGGCAGCGACAGCATCTGCACTTTATTATCATCATCACAGAGGTTATGTTTTCAAGCAAGTCTACTGGTCCATAACCAAGAATAATCACACATATCAAAAAAAGAAAAATGACTGATTTTGACATATGAATTTGGCCAAAGAATGAACCAACTGGTGCACATTTGGAAGGAATGGCAAATACAGAATCTGATAAGCAAGTTGATGAATTTGAAACTGGACATCAGCACTGTGAATTTACAGATGACAAATAAATATTTAAGCGGAATAAGAAAACTTTCCAGTGGCAGCAGTATAAACACTGAAGTTTCTTTTTTTTTCTTCCACCTCCCCATCCCTACATATTTGACAGGCAAAGTCTTTCCAGTCCCTACTACTAATTTTCCACTGGCAGATACAAGTCTTCCGACGTTTTTGAATCTCATGCAAATTCCCCATCTCACCTTCCCCCCCCACCCCCCCCTTTTTTTTTGAACAGCAAGCAAGCAATTAAGCAGTAGAGAACATCAAAACACAAGCACGAGAGATACAGATGTTGGGTATGACAGTGACAAAGGACTCAAACACAATGAATAGTCAGAGGCAAGCTATAATATAAACATTTGCACTGAACTCTATTAATTCTGCGTTGATCACCACACTCACAAAAATCATGAAGCTGTAGTAGATTGCTTACTCTACATTGTCCTGCTCAGGAGCCACAGGCTGGGGTGGTGGGGGGGGGGGGGGGGGGGGGGGTAGCCACTGTTATCTGCCCAACACTCATTTCCTGCTTTCCCTAAACTTTCATCCCCAGACAATAAGAAAAAAGAAAAAACTAAAGGTAACGGAAAAAGAATTCTTCTGATCTTCAATAGGCCATCAAATCCTGGAACAGTACGTAATTTTACTGCCATCTCAAGTACTGAAAGCTGAAACAGCAACTGCTTGTACAATGTGTTAATACAAGCTGTGCATGTTGGCATCTATGGAAGAAAATTTGTTTGCATTGTGCATCTATGGAAGAAATTCGTTGCGTAGCGCAAGTCACGTTTTTGATCCTGTAGCAGATGATATTAACACCCAAGACCTCATGTAAACTTCTTTGCCACAGAGGGCAGCCGCCATTTTGTCTGCCCATGTCTGCAAAATGCTAAAAAAAAAAAAAATGTACAAGGTTGACAAAAGGTGAACAAATGGTCCTGGACAGAGGAAAAAGTGGACTGCAACCACTTCATATGCAGACTTTCGTCACTCTGACTGCAACATTTTGAAGGAAAGGTTAATAATTTTCAAACGATGAGGAGGGAAGAGGTAGTGATAGGAATGGGAGATTTTCGCTTTTTCCTGGTGGGAGTCTTGATTCGACGTAAAGGTCCAGACATAAAAGAGAACACTGTGCTCTATGGACTGTCGGCTTCACACATGTCAGCAACAACAAAAATCAACTGACATACCAAACCTATTTTTGTTGGCCATATGACTGTACATAACTTTTTTTTTCCTTTGTGCTAAATCTGAACAAACTTGGTAGTATTAATAACCTGATATCCGCAGCTAACTGTCATTCACATATGTTATCTACATATATCATGTTTTTTGTGACTGTCTGTAGGGATGGAGGGGAGAACGAGGAGTCATTCCCCTTAAAAGGAAAATTCCAATTTTTTTTCTGGGGTAAATTCAAATTTTCTATGCCCAGTTAAGCAATACCACATATGTCTGGTACCCCTCCCTCTCTCTCAAAGATACCTGCATGCTGGTTTACAGTTGCTAATAACAATAGGGACTGGGCTTCTGAACAAAACTGAGTTTTCAGGAGAGGAGTGGGGATATCTTTTTTTCAAATTTTGCTTTTACCCATTTTCTTCATCGTCAATTTTTTTTCACTGGCTGGGTTGGGGCGTTTTTTAAATTCAACAGCATACAGCATAATATATGAAAGAAATCTGGACATCAACCTTTTCACTGCCAACATTTCCATTTGGAATACGTTCCTAGCACAGTCTCTTTTCTACAGAAATGCAAAATTTCATACCAATGTATATTAAACAAAAGTAGTTCTGGAACTCAACAAGCAATTCCTCAGCATTCAAGAGCACATTCCATCTTTGGGAGTTTTGTCTCGATCAATTTACTGATTTGATTTTTGCGAAAAAAAAAAAAGATTGTAATAATCTTGATGAATGAATATCTTCCTATTCTTACTCTTGTTTGATTTTTTTTTCAATCACATATACTGCCTCTTTTACATTTTTTCTTCTTTCTTTCCCCTGTGCATGCATGCGCATGCACATGTGTGTGTGCATGTGAGTGTGCATGCACATTCTGTTTCAATAAAGCTGTTAGCTTTAACTCATCGACACATTAAACTCATCGACACATTAAACTCATCGACACAGTAAACTCATTCAAAATTAAATCAAGTGCAGGCAGTTTGTCAAAAAACAAAAAAAAAAAAGGAAAAAAAAATGTTTTGGACAGACATATGCATGCTTTTATTCTGCCTAAACACACTTTACTTACTTTTGAGTTCACTTACTTCAATTTACATTCAAAAAGAGAGAGGGGGGGACGAGGAGAGAGAGAGAGAGAGAGAGAGAGAGAGAGAGAGAGAGAGCATATACAGAAGTCAAGAACCAAACTCTCCAATTCATGCAAAATAAACATGGATACATATATAAACTCCAAGACTATCACACTCAAAAGAAAAACAGCACGCAGACTGCAGAAAAAGCTCTTCAAATAAAACAAAACAAAAGCAAAACACACAGCAGCAGCTGCTGCAGGAGCAAGACTAGAAAATGGCCAAATCAAAGTGCATAGCTGCCAATCTTCATGGAACTAAATCTTTTACACAAAAACTGGAGCTTGGGGGGGGGGGGGGGGGGGGGGGCTGCATTAAGGCTGACAGTTGGGTATTGCCCCTTTCCAAGGTCTGAGGACATGACGGGACATTATCTTTTTAAATGCCTATGCAAACTATACACACTATGGCAATGAACTGCATTTGTGAAGTGAGAAGTATCCTGGGTATCTTACAGCATCTTTCTCTTTTTCAATGTTTCTTCTGCGCTTCGCAGATACACCATGCAACAACTCACACAATATGTTTCTGTCACAACAGAATGGACTGTACACTAGCAAACTGTTCATCTTTGTCATATTTATCTACAAGAACCCAAACATCACTTGCCTTTCTTTTCAGGGTTCAACCGCAATAGCTTGGATTTCAGGCACTGCTGATTGGAAGTAACTTCCCCTCTGGTACATGTGCAGCAGATCAACTGAGCTTGTTTTGGTGCTTCAGTTGCCTAATACTGGCACAATGTGAAAAAAAAAAAAAAAATTTCAATATATTATTTTCCTTTTCTTTTCAGGACAATCAGACAATTTTCATGTCTCCTTACTGATGTTTAATATTGGGAAAGTCCAAATGTTCTGGGGAGGACTGGCAGCTTTGCAACATATGTAGAGTGAAAGGAAAACCACACAAAGCGATGAGTGGTACCTGCAGAGTTGCTGTTTGAATTGACCCCGCTGGTTGTGTTGCTATTGCATAAAGCATTGGCATTCCCAGAGCCTAGCCCTGCCAGGGCAGCTAATAACCCTGTTGTCCAAAGTGACAAAAAAAAAACTTAACATCAACTGAATTTACCTTACGACAGCCATACTTAAACAGTGAAACATTTACTAACAAGGCAGAATGCTTTCTCTGTTACACCTCCTCACAAAAAAAGCGCACACAGCTGAAGTACACGACACAAATTCTGTTTGTTTAAAGCAAAAAACTTTTTACAAAACTCAGGAGGAAAAAACATTTTTGTTGCCAGTCGATTTAAATAAATTCAAAGTGTAAACACATTCACTTTAAACCAAATGCTATTTCTTTTCATTATGACACTCATTTGTACCCAATACACTGAAATGCAAGAGGAAGTATAAGTCACTAAACATATCATCCACAAGTCATACAAAGTAACAATAGGTTTTGAACAACAGGCAGATGAAGTGGAAACTATTTTCACTTTGTTCCGTTGAATCCAAACAAACTGTTTAGCCATGGAGTGGTAGGATTCTTGCAATTCTCACACCTTGGATTTGAACACATAGATACTTCAAAACATGAAAAACAAACTGAGTTGTCTCATCCACAGTATGACTTGAAAACAGCAGAACGGACTTCACAGCATTCAACTCTATCAACAGTAACAACAACAAACCAAAAAAGGAAATCAATAAACAACCATAACAAAACACACAGCTTGTCAACCTGAAGACAGTAAACCCTCCCGTCAAAGCACAGTTGGGATCCTGTGTGATTTATGAGCTCCAAGGACAGTCAGTTTGTCAAATCCGAGGCCTTTCCAACAACAACCAACTTACCAGGGTTGTTGCTGGCTGCAGCGGCGGCGGCTAAGAGCTGCTGAACCCCCACTGCGTTCAGAGCATCTGGAAGTACACTCTTGCTTGTTTACCAACTTGTGTCAATCAAATTCCGCTGTTTAGGGAGTGGGTTCAATTCCAATTTCACACACAACCACAAACGTCTCAACAAAGGAGTGGAGTGCGGGATGAACAAGCGCTAAGTTTTTTGTCTGAGGGCACCCTCTTTCCTCCCCAACCTCCAGCTAAAAGCCATTAAATTATTTCAATCAACAGACAAAAAAAGGGGAGAGGCAGTTACATAGGCAGGTGATGGGTCTACGGAATCATGGACTAAAGAGGAGACATCTTTAGAGAAAGTATTTAGGTATAAACTCTGAATGTAAGGACTACTTTTTCCCAACATGGTCGTTTTTTCAGGCAATGGTGAAGAACTAACAGAATAGCCGGCCTGAGATTATTCTGCTGAATGAAAGATGGAAAAGGAAGATATATATGATAAGTTGAAAGGAAAAAAAATAATAATAAGATCACAATGGTGTCCATGAAAATGCCTACCAACTAAATTACAATGTACACAAACTAATGCAATAAAATATTCTTCTTCTTCATCAGCTACCAAGCACTGGAATCACAGTACAACCACATGTACATTTAGACACAGACAGACAAATGTCATGGAGGCAGAGACAGGAACACAGGCAAAGACAGACTACATATGCACATGAACAGCCACATTTTTGACTTACTGCCCATATTGCCCATGTTGAAGTTACCACCCATGTTATTTGCAGCTGCTGCCTGTTGCAGAAACTGAAACACAGAGGTACATGACAATAAGACACCATCCATCAGGTCTGGCAAATAAATGCAGTCGCACATGCACGAAACACTATGTTGTCAATATATCCATTTCATCATTACCAATATAGCCCATCATACCTAACTTTCCAAACAAGAGCCTGGCCTTAATCATACCTGGCAATGGACACACCTTTCAAAATTAAAAGATTCCAACAAAAATTCCATAGAAGGGTGCTGAATTCTGACCCTCTTGTCTACAATCACTGAATATCCTCTCAGTAATTCTGGCTGACCTCCACTTAATTAACATGTCACTTCTGATTGCAAGTTCTTTCCTTCGTTAAGGATACAAGTTGCCTTTATTTTATATCTTGGAGAGACATCTTTTATGCCCTCCCTAAACTATTTTCTCCTTGCATTTGTCTCTGATGTACAAAGTTTGTTCTCAACACCAAGTTATCTTTCTTTCTGTTTTTTCCATGCAGGCTGGCTGACACTCTTGCGGGACACTCCCTGCAGAGACAGGCAAGGATTAACCCCAACTACTCAACAAAGAGTGGAGTTTTGTGTGTATGACTTTTTTTTTTTAATCCCGCATTAAGGCAGCCATACTCCAGCTTCAGGGAAACCAAGTCATCTGAAAAGGCTTTCTGCAGCTGTCACTAGATGAAATGATGTCATAACTTTATCACCGTCTCCAAGTCCCACATTATAAAAGGGGAACACGACGACAACTGTTCAATGTGAGCTCTCAAAAAGCATTATGTGGAAAAATGTAATACTGTTGACAGCAGACATTCCACCTTAATTTATTATTCCTAACTTTAAAAAGAATTGATGACAAACATACCATAAACAAGCACAAACCTACACACACACATACACAATCATAAGGGCAACATGATCTTCTTCATCCTGTTTGCAAAGTACCAAATGTGTAGTTATTGTGGAGACTCAAATTCATCAAAAACAGCCAAAAGGCTCGACCAGAATTTGTACCAAGATTTTGAATTTGATCATGATGATTTCTGGCTGAGAAACTTTTCTTTCTATAACACCTCAATGGAACAACAAACAAACAAACAAAAAACACACACACTCGCACAAAAAAAACCTCTCTCAAGTCTAAGTCTAATCATTTTGCAGAGATGTACCAATTTCATCCACAAGGCATGGACAACTAATCTTCCCTCATGGATCAAGGTCATTTTAAAAACAGGATTTGATTCAAGATTGTGACCTATCCAATCCACTTTAATTTAGTTTATGTAAAGATATCATGGTATAAAGCAGCACAAGTCTCATAAGTGTGAGCTGAAAGCTGGCAACCAAATTCTTTGATGGCCACCAGATTTTCCACTTATTTTGCTATATACTGAAAATTTTCATCTTTCTTCACCCCTGACAGAACCTGTCGCCCCCCAAAAACATATATAATGATAAATTTCATGATGACTGCAAAAATGTTCACAAAAGTACTTACAGCTAGGTACTGTGGCCCTAAAGCCCCCATATTGCCCATCTGCATGAGCAGGTTGGATGTGACTTGCTGCATCTTCTTCTGTTCCTTTTCTTTCTGTGTGTGTCTGCTATCTTTTACCACTAAGGGGGAAGAACAGCCCTGAAACAGAAAGGTACAAAAATCTGAATCGCTCCATGCAATACATCAGTGAAATGGCATATCAGAGCTTGTGTTAAAGTTTAAAAAAAAAAAAAAAAGTGATACAGTACTGTCATTAAAACCAATTTTTCGCAGAGTGAAAACCCATTCTGGTGGAATGGCACAGAAAATTTGTGGGGAAGTTTTAAGAAAAAAGAAAAAAGACATTTTTCTAGGCTCTCATGCTAAACTAATTTCTAGCACAGCAGAATGTACCTTTTACAAAAATTTTACTAATACTATCTATAAATGTTATGCAGGATTGAAACCAACTATACAAAATGAAACTGGATACCTCACTGAAATCAGATAACTGAGCTGGATAGTTTACTTACACACACACACACTTTAGAATCCCTTCACAGCCTTGCATTAGGTACCGGCAGCCCTTCTTTCAGCGTACGGGAAAGTTCAGCCGAGTGAAAAATATGCTTGTTTTCAGTTAGCAGTATCTATGAATAACGCGTTTAGAATCAGATGAAAATTGTGAAGAATAAAGAATACAGTTTCCTTTTGAACTCTGTATTGTTTATTTGTGTTGCAATAGACGGTACGATGACTGTTTTATTCCAAACACACCCATCCGTTCACACGAAAAACGAAGCGTGTCACACATCCCGAAGCGTCGCAGGCGCCATTTGGCCGAGCGTTCGAACTACACTGTGTCGAAAATCAACACATACAATGTGTTCATTCCATTCACTGGCGTTTAAATAGGTTAGAATACAAGAGCATGTTTCAAGCTTTATTTCAGTCTTTTTTTTTTTTTGGTACGATGCGTTTAAATGGATTAGAATCGAAGTTTTTATGAGGCTTGTTACAAGTGTTGTCTTTCCAGCGTCGTTGCTAAAAAACTTGCAAAAAAACACACACATACACATTAACGATGCGCTAGAAAGGCGTTCTCTCCCGCATTCATTGGTGTATCAAGCTAAGCGATTGGTTGAATGCTCGCAAAGCGCAAGCCAATCAAAGCGAAGGTACCAAATGCAAACATTTGCTCCTTGTTGAAGATTTCAACAATGGCGGAACGAAGCCGAGATCCGACAATGACCGAGTCGAATGCGCTAATCGTTGTTGAATTGCAAGACGCACTTGGTAAGATAACGCATATAATAACAAACGAGAACATTAATGAAACGATTCAATTATTTTAATTCACTTAATACTGTGCCAATGCTTAGTTATTTTGTTTCGTAATTCAGCCGGTGTTCATCAAGATTAAACAGGTCGGAAAGTCCCACGCGTTGCGCCGTTCGAAGCAATCGTATTTTTTAAAAAGACAAACTAATGAAAATAGGTATCAGTAATGGCTTCACTTATATCGATTCATGTATTTGTGACTGGTTACTGATTCCATTACACGATTATAGAGAAAATCGTAGTTAAAAACACCTGTTTGAGACAGATATTCGAACCGGAAGCCACAACCGCGCGTACAAGACGGTCCGAGGCTTTGAATTCTGAAAGCACTGTCTTCTGATAATGACCATCAATCGAAACACTGATCATTACTGTCATACTCGATGTGGAAAGCGTGTTTGGTGGGAGAGAGAGAGAGAGAGAGAGAGAGAGAGAGAGAGAGAGAGAGAGAGAGAGAGAGAGAGAGAGAGAGTCTGAAGTTGAACAGTAAGGAGGGTGTAGTAGTGGGGGTTGGGGTATGGGGGGAGGGGGGGGGGGGGGGTGTCACTGTCGAGTCAACCCGACTCAACAAAGTTTAGCTTAGCAATCTAACTTTTTTCCCTAGTGTATTTGAAATTTCTGTAATTGAACTGTATGGATTTGATTTCTCCCCCCTCCCCACCCCTTCCCTCCTTACTGGCAACACAGCAAGGTTTTGAACACTTACTGATTACTTTCAAGTAAAATTGCTAGAATACAACTACAGTAGCATTGCATTGCCAAGACATTACTTGTTGTGACAGTAACATTTATGATATTTTTTGGTGATGGTATGTATGATATTTTTTGGTGATTGTATGTTATGCTCCACAGTTATGTATATTGCTGTAACAGCACAAACATACTGAATAAACAGAGTAGTTGTAAAAAAGGTAGAGTCCAAAATAAAGTTAAATCTTTCTTTAATTCTACCTTTTGTTAACAAAAGCATTATAATGCATATTTATGTTCTTTTACATTCACAATTAATCAAATCAACAAGTTCATTCAAAATCATAATGATGAAATACTTAACATGTTATTGGCAATGCTTAAATCACACCCTGTCGACAAAATAATGTGTTGCAGAGGATGTACCTTTTGTTTACAAAGAACATGCAATACATTTTTGCTTACAAAGAACAACAGATACTAACATTAAATTATAAGGAATGGACAGAGAGCAGTAACACACACACACACACCACATATCACACAATGATGAAGAAACAGACAGGGAAATTTACATAAAAGCATGCACTCGTAGTTAAGATAAGTGGTCCTATGCCATGGTTTAATTTTTTTTTCTAGTAATTTCACATACACACACTCACACACACACACACACCACATATTGCACAATGATGAAGAAACAGGGAAATTTACATGAAAGCATGCACTCATAGTTCAATTAAGTGGTCCAGTTCCATGCTTTATGTATTTTTTTTGTTTTTTTTTTCAGTAATCACACACACACACACACACACACACAGTGACACACACACGATATCGCACAATGATGAAAATGAAACAGACAGGGAAATATACATAAAAGCATGCAGTCATAGTTCAGTTAAGGTGGCGCTTTAAGTGATCCTGTGCCATGCTTTAATGTTTTTTTCTTTCCTTTCCTTTTTTTTCCTTTAACTGAGAAAATGCATCCACATTTTTTATATAATTTGTTTAATCTTTGCCAGAGCTTGTGGGTGAAAAATTACCCAGACTGTCATTTAAATCTTCAAAACTAACTCAGTTTTCATAATATGTAACTAAGTTTTATGACTTCGTTCATTATGTATTTGTGCTTGCCCCCATTAAATACTGTGGTGTTTTGGTGGTAAATAATGGAAAAATAATAAAAGCTTATAATCCTTGTCAGATACTGTGGGTGGCATGTCACCCATACCAATCAAAGAAGCATTCTCACATGCCAGAGCTTGTGGGTGGCTGGTCACCCATAACCTTCATATAGGCCACAGCCTTTACCTAACATGCCAGGGTTCATGGGTGGCTGGTCACCCAAACCTTTATATAGGCCACAGTCTTTACCACACATGCCAGTGTTCACTATTGGCTGTGTTGTAAGTTGGAGAACCACCACACCAAGATAAAGTGGATGAGGTGTGAGCTGTGTCTCCACTTCAACTTTTCCTGAGGCAGAGCAGTTGGGCTTGGGGACTGATGAAGTGATGGTGGTTGAGGAAGAGATGGAGACATAAGAAGTTATCACCCATTTTTAGGATGCAGTCATGCTGCATTAATGATGAAATCAGTGAATATGCCACTGATTGCCTTCTGGAAGACTTGTCTTTACCAAAATTGGCCAGAACGTAGTTTTCTATGATGATGATGATTTGGCAGTGTGTCACAGATCCACTCTCCTGAGAAAGTAGACAATTTTCTGAAGAAATTTTGCTCTTGCAAACAACACGCTTGTGTGGCCAATCAAGACAGACACAGATTTAGTGCAACGCATATTTTTGTTTGCCAGTGACTTCAACATAGTCTCCAAAACAACCACTGCCATGCCTGGTCTGTTCCAATTAACAATGAACTGTGCCTGAAGTATGCTGCATACAAAAAGAACAAATGTATGTAGTCAACCCTATCTGCCCGTCTGCAAGAGTGCACTTCCCACCCTTATCGTAAAGTGACCTTTTGTTTGGTGGATGCCAGCACTTGTCAGAAACAGCAAAAATAACATGATTTTATAAATAACAATACAGACAACATCATACCAAATTTTTGTTGAAATCTGTCAGTAAGTTTTGAAAAACTGTCGGTTTTTAATTTGGACATCATCATCATTCCGCCCCTGTTGGCCACTATTCTAGTACAGGAAATAAAATGTTAGGTACAAAATAACAAAAATCTACACTTTGATTCACAGGAAATACTGTATAGAAACTGTATGCAAAATTTGGAAACAGTCATGAAGTAGTTTAGAAGTTTTAAGCAATTTTAAATGTGGCGGGCGGTTCTACCTCCATTTTTCCGCCGTCCAAATTGCAATATGTCCTGTTTTTAGCACAGAAGTTTTCACAAATGTTTTATAGCAGATACCTCAGAAAAAAATGACTTTGCTTAGTACAACTTAGAGAGTTTGTCCAAACCACTGGAAACTCTGAAATGGCTGTTCTTACTGTGCTGCAGTGCTTCAAAGTAGCCACATCATGCAAATTCGAAAGTCGCTGAATTGCAATTTGTTACAAGTTTAACACTTTATCACACAAAAGCCATGCAAGATTTCAAATATAAAATCCTAAAAAGTTCTTAAAAAAAAAAGAAGAAAATAACAATAAAGACATTTTCACAACGAATCAATCAGCAATGCACCAGTCTGCATACCTGTCCCCCTGTCTTTCCATTGGTTAATAAATCAGGGTTCATTTGGACTTCCAAACTAATAATTCCGGGACCCTTTCATGATTTTTCCAAGTACTTCGGAACATAAAAAAATACAAGGACTTTAGCATATAATGTGCAGCCCTATACATATTCTGCTGGCTTTATTCATTCACTCCCCCCAGAATCCTGTTAAAAGCAAAGATGTGGGCACTTTTGGCAGGTCTATACAAAATGAAGTTTGATTTTTCTTTAAATTATTAATTCATTCCCTGTATAATTTTGTTATTTTCTCACTAAAACATCTATTGCTACATTAACATAAAAATCTTGATTTACAAGTACTTTTCAAGCATACTGAGGTATGTATAAGCACTAAAATCCAAATTTCAATGACTTTTTTTTTAGTCCTTGGATAGAACTCAAACCACATATGCTACAATCAAGTTGATCCAACATGCTTCCCCACCTCCATCCCAGGAAATGTGATTTCAGTTTTCAAGTATTGGTGGAAAAAGGCATAAGGTAAACAACAATATCCAGTTTCCCATCAACAATAAACTATTCAGTATCTGTCTTCAGGAACTTCCGTCTCCTGTTATTAAAAAGGACCTCTTAAATATGTTTTACCGTTGTTTAGTAAGATCAGTGCTGTCCTTTGTTTTTATGCTGGTTTGGAAATCTTAGTGTGAAAAGAAAAAATATTTTAAAAACATTTGAACAGTGGTGAATACATGTGGAAAGACTACTGGTAAAAAAAAATAAAAAAAAAAAAAAAAAAAAACGACAGGTAGATAAACTGTATGATTTCGTGTCACACAAAAAGCTGTGAACATTGCTGTCGACAGTTCTCATGTTCTTTCAACAAACTACAGTGTCATCTGAAAGAAGATCCAAATTCCAAAACAAACGGAACTAAAAACAGTTTCGTTCCCAATCCCACCAAACTCCTGAATCAAAACTGAACTTTCACTGAGATCCGTTTGAACCGTTCAGAAAGCTTGTTTGTATATTTATACATGTGCGTGTGTGTATTCTTCTGTGTGTGTGAGTGGGTGGGTGGGTGGATGGATGGGTGTGATTTGTGATATATAGATCCATAGGGTGATAGACACATTTTTTTTTTTTTTTTTTTTTTTTGCTGTCCCAATATCTGCGCCACCTCAGAGGCAGTGCACCCACGCCACTCATTCTGACTCCCCGTCCACAGCCACAGCCCGGTCGGCCCCGCCGCAGCCCCGGCACCGCAATCCACAGGGAGCAGTCAATGTCAAGTCGTCAAGAGGCAACCCACCGGAGGAGACACTGCACTGCTGCTGAGTCACTTCGGTGGTGTTCAGTGGTGCCTATTCTGATCTAACATACGCAGGACACCACCTACTAAGCCCCCTACTGACGGCATTAATTGCTTAGTCGCAGAGCCGGCACGAGTGAGCTCTCCCTCTGGAGGGCGCCACCACGTCCATCCAATGACAGCCCCCCATAGACTCGCCGATACCGGTGACCCCGACGGAACAAAACCAAGGCCACAGACGTGGAGAGGACATCGAAACTGAGGTCACCATGAGAGCAGGGCATGAAGGGCCACAGAATTTGACTTTTTTTTTTTTTTAAAATGCTGATCGATGAGAATGAGGATGATTAGGATGATGCTACGGATTTCCATTTCGGTCTGAGACTACATGACAGGGCTTTACTCTACGCTTCCTTTCATAATATATCCTGGCGTCAACCAGGCCGAGAGAGATACAGGCACCTGCAGTGTTGGTCAGGAAATTTGAGCAACACTCTCAGAAACGCATCCATTAAGTGGATGAAACTCGACTGTGTGGTTCCAGTCTTCCCAACCGAGTCCGCAGCAAACTCAACTCTGGGTAGGAGCCGGTTGGGGCAGAAAAAAAAACCCACATGGTTCTGATCGGATTTGAACCCACGACCTCCCAGCCGGGAGTCCGCGACGCTAACCACTTCGCCACGGCAGCTGGTGACAGACATGTTTTTATGGCCACTCTTAATTTTTCTTTGGAGACAGATAAAGTGTTCTTGACTTGACTTGATCTACTACCCTTGTATTTCAGGTACAAGTCAGTAAACGTCAACTTACATCCGCAAGTCAGTCTCTCTGCATACCTAGCCACCTGTGTAGAAGCATGTTTTGGCTCAGTAACTAATCTGTCCTAGAACTGATCTTCAAACTGTGGTCTGAATAAAAAAGACTTCACCTGTTCTACTTCTCACAGAATCACCTTCAATTTAACTCTTGCTATTGTGCCTTTTCTGTTACAAGATAAATTTACAACTTGATACTGACCCTGATACTGCTCTTAGTGATCACCTAACCAAGAATCATCATGACTTGAAGAGAACCAAGTCCTCAGGCATCATTTCAACTACAGCAAAGATGGGCCAGTCAAATCATTTTGTTTTTAATGATAAAAACTGGATTACATTCAATCTAACTAACCAAGGTGAAAATAAAAATGCAGCCAGACCCCGTAGCTAGGATGTCATGGGTTTGATTCACATCAGAGCCGTGTGGGATTTTTCTATCCTGACCGGCTCCTACCCAAAGCTGAGTCTGGTATGAGCTCAACTGGGAAGACTGGGACTAAACAGTCACGTTTCCACTCAATGGATGCATCTTTGAAAGTGTTCCTCAAATTTCCTGATTAACACTGCAGGTTCTGCATCTCTCTGGCCTGGCTGACGCCAGGATATATTATGAAACAAAGCGTGGAGTACAGCCCTGTCATGCAGTCTCAGACTGGAATGGAAATCCATAGACTCATCTTCTTCATTATCCTCATCAATTGGCAATAAAAAAAAAAAAAAGTCACTTAAATAGTGCCACTCTTCATGTCCTGCTCTCATGGTAACCTCAGTTACGTTGTCCTCTCCATGTCTATGGCCTTGGTTTGATTCCGTCACGATCACTGGTATTCGCAAGTTCAAGGGGGCTGTCGCTGGACGGACATGGTAGCACCCTCCAGAGGGAGAGCTTGCTCACACCCGCTCTGCGACAAAGCAATCATTGTGGTAGCATGGGGCTTAGCAGGTGGTGTCATGGGTGTGTTAGTTCAGAACAGGCACCACTGAACACCACCAAAGTGACTCAGCAGCAGTGCAGCGTCTCCTTTAATGGGTTGCCTCTTGATGACATGACACTGACTCCTCCCTGTGGACTGCAAGTGCCGGGGCTGCGGCGGGCCATGCCAGACTGTGGCTGTAGACAAGGGGTCGGAATGGGCAGCGTGGGTGCAATGCAACTGAGGTGGCAAAGAAGAAGGGACAGCAAAAAAAAAAAAAAAAAAAAAAAAGAAAAGAAAAGAAAATACATGTATCTGAACAAATAAACATTGCAGAGAAGAATGTAAAACAAACATTTCTAAACTGGAAAAGTTGGACATTACTGCATCCCTGTCAACTTTGTGTTACAAACTTTGACAACACAAACAAGCAAACAAAAACAACAAAAAAAAAAAGGGCAAGGAGCTAGAAGGAAGGGGAGAATGCTGATTGCAGCCCCTTGCTAGAGTAAACCATACCTCCATAGTCTGTGAGTGATGCATACCCTTGATAGCATTCATGGCGCAAACCCTGCTGGCAAAAGTGATAAATGCGCATCCTGCAAGACAGAAGACATGACAGTAAGCAGCAAAGAAAGCACCCCCCCTCCCCCCTTGCCCTGCATGATACACTTTATAGCATAGACAACAAATTTGACTTCTATCCTCATCTATTTAAACTAAAGACCTGACAGGCTGAAATCGTCTTTCCTGAAATAGTTTCTAACTGATTTGTGTGTGTGTGTGTGTTTAGTGCTAGTGTGTGCACGCATGCATGCCCATTCGCGAGTGTACATATATGTGTATGCATGCATGACTGCATGTATGTCTGGCGATCTGTTGAAAACATTAATGTTTCTGTTGGGTTTTCTCGCACGCAGGGGATAGGGGTGGGGGTGATGGTTGAGGGGAGAGAGAGACGCTGGATGCAGCCTATGTTGATTTAATCTTTTGTGAAAATGCTTTCTGATATGCTTAAAGCACTCTATTGAATATTATAGATTATACCCAATTAAAAAAAAACATCTTACTATTTCTTATCATTTAAATGGTTACTGTGATCAGAAACATGTTTAGGTGGTGATGGTTTTTTTTTTTCATTAAAAAAATTTATGTGTACACTTCATTTCCTGTTGATGAATTGTTAATGCAAATGCTGAAAAGGTGGAAATAAAGATAATTTATCATCCCAGTGTTCACTTTTTGTTGAAAATGTCACAGTTGTGCTGTTTTATCCGCTTTAAACTCTTAAATGCTTGTCTGCAACAAGGAAACAGGCCAGTCCAATTGTACAGGGAAGACCATGTTTTTTTTGCAATGTCAACACAATCTGTGAAGCCTATTCTCAAGAGTACAAAGGGCCAAAGAACAACCTAGTACTTTTCTGTTCTGTTTTTTAAGCTTGATCCTGATTGGTCACCTCAAAACATCCAATCTAGAATCTGCTCAGTTGGATTGTTTCTTCCGAAATCGGAGATTTGTGAAGTTACAACATCAAAGCACTTGGTGTGAACTCCCTAGCTCTTACCTTTGCAACAGTAAAGTGAACTTCTGTTCTTTTCTCTCTGGTCTACTTCAAAATGACAACCATCTCAAAATATGAAATTGCACAATGCAAAAATATTCAAGGCTGAAGAAGATGAGACTCCATTACCAGATTCTGAAATCAATCATTCATCACTTGTCAAAGCCAAAGCTGCTGCCAGCTTTTGTAAACATATTCCAGAGTTCGCTTCAGTTTAAAAAAAAAAAAAAAAAAAAAAAAATGATAGGCTTGTGAATGGGTTCAAAGAAAGCACCAACAATTATAAAAACCAAGACATATTCATTACAGCATAAACAGTGCTTGATTTTGGTCAGCTGAATCAGATGACGGGTGACACTTCTCCAAGGGCCTTTAACAGTGTCAGATGTGATAAGTGCTTTAATTAATGGAAATCAAAGACCTGTAACATTCTCTACAAGAGTATGTAGTGGATATACAGTCCTCAACAAAGTCAATAGTCTATAGGACTGTGAAAATTCTTCAAAAACTGGTAAAACATTGCGACATTGTGTACTACAATGTTACACAAAATGGTCCCAGTTCAACATTCTCCTGATCGAACTAACGACTGCTGGGACACTGCTTGGGTCACTTAAGACGGGATTCTATGAATCCAGCATCATTCGACAGTTCAGCAATATGGCTGTCCCTCTTTTATGGCATGGTAGTGGTGACAGAAGTGATGAGTGGCTATGTCAAAGACTGGTATGTTCAGACATCAAACTGTTAGAGATGCAAAAAAAAAAAGAGAAGAAAACCTTACTGAAGCCTAGAAGAACTTTCGGATATCCAAGCTTAAGTCAGAGAACTAGTGCAACCGCTATGTATAAGGCAAAGGAGAATGGTACTGCAACTTCTATGAAGCAACTCAGAAAATAACAGCATTTCAATATATGTGAATTTGTGTTATTGTGAGGAACTGTGCTGGAGAAAGAGAGAGAGAGAGAGAGAGAGAGAGAGAGAGAGAGAGAGAGAGAGAGTGCATACACCTAGTATTTTTTCTCTCCTAGTTGGTTGTTGGTAGGTAATTTTACTGGAGGCAGGGACAGCGGGTGTGTGGAGGCATTTTACTTTGTTACTTGTGCTCAGACAGACCATATAATGTGTATATAATCTGTGTTTGTGTATGTAGTGTGTATGTGGTCGCCTGAAGTTGCCCAAGTGCACCAGACTCAAGAACAACTTCTGGAAAACCAACAGCTGGAACACAACTGAACAGAACAGAACCAGACTTGGGTAATGCCATTTAGGCAAGTTGGTTCACTGCACCTCTACAGATGTGGACCCTCATCATAGCAGATGTCCACTGGGCCCAGACTTTTGGTGCTTTTATAACAATACTCCGTCTCTCTTGACAGAATCCTGGACAGCACATAAAAAAAATGTGAGCACAAATGTTTGACTGACCTCTCTCTCTTCTCTCTGCCTCCACGGCGGCTGTAGAGGATTTTGCACAAAGGACACAGAATGTAAACGCGTCTAATTCAATGTTGTGCATTTATCCCTTGGACACATTTCTTTGACAAACCTTGGGCTAAAACAGCTGTCGCAAATACTGCTGGAAAATTCAACCACAGAAATTTCCTTTTTGTGGAAGTGAATGAACAAACTCTGGCTGTAAGAGAGAAGAACACCCCCAGACTAAAGAAAGCATCAGCAGCATCCCAGAGGAGTTTACTGCATGTCATCATCCACAGCATCTGCAAAATCAAGAGGACCAAGTTGAACAACAGGCTGAGAGAGGCCTGTTTATGGCCCAAAACTTCTTGCTGGTGACTAAGAAGACTACCACAGTCATCTGCAGCATATGTCAGAGAAACATTCAAAGATAATGTTTCATTTGGCAGAGAACGGTTCAAAATCTTTTGTCATTTGTTTTCTCAATTCTAAATATTTATTGACAATAATCAGCTTAAGACACTAATTTGAATTTATTTTGGAACACTGAAACAAGACTATCTTTTTTTCTCTTTGAAAAAGAGTGATCAATCATTCCATGTCTGGAGAGGATTTTCCACTTGAAAACGTGACGGACTTTTTTTTTTTTTAAATGGGAATCATCACTATGGTAATCTAAACCCTGATGGTGACAGATGATACTGGTATGCCCACGTCCAAATTTTCTAGGTTCTGAAAAAAATGTGTGTGAGTGTGTGTGTAGTTACACACGCATACATAATATATATATATATATAAAAGACAGACAAAGACAGAATGCTAGAAATTCCAATTTCCAGTTGTCCTGGGGTCAAGTACTTCAGTAAATCAACTTGTCCTCCCCCCAATATCTAATTGTCCCCCCTCCCCCCACCTGTAAAGAAATGGTTAACAGTTATTATGGGTGGTGCTGTGACAAGTCTGCCATATAACAATTACCATGCTATAAGTAGAAAAAAATGTTTCCACTTAATCAAATGTATCAGAAAAAAAAAATCAGGCAACATAACAGCTGTCATGTTTCCACCATTCCTACAGATTTTCACAGCTGCTGAGGATAATGGGATACCTTTGTAATTTGCAGTGAAGCCTAAATCTCCTTTTTTTTTTTTTTAGGAACAAGAGAATTCTGCCCTTGACCCATATTTCTGGTACAGCACCATGAAAAGTTTTGTGGCATATAGTCTGAGTTCTTCATTGAAGCAGTTTCTTTTCCAAACTTCTGCTGGGATTTCATCTAAATCAGTAGCTTTATTGTTCTGAGATGCTTTGTCTGATACCTGCAGCTCTTTCATTGTGAAATCTCCAGTCTCCATTGGAATGGCATCAAAAGTCTTTACTACTGGCTGATCACCACTCACTGGTAGTTGACCCAGGAGATCTGAGAAGTGTTCTCTTCAAAGCTGCATATGGTTTCATCATGCTGTTTGCCAGTTATGACTCTCAGTTAACTTTCATTTCATTCCGGAGAACTTTCAAATGCATCGTTTTTGGGGTTTTTTTTTATGTTTGCAACCAACTGCATACTTTAATTCATATGAAACTGTCTTTGGTCTATAGAGTGAGGAACATCTGGTATTAACATTCTCTGCAGTTCTGTTCTAGTGGCTTCGGCACATCAACAAACATGTCCTTTATCATAAGCAAGGATCAAAAAGCCAACCTTGCAAGGCTTCCACTGAAATGAACAACATAAAAAGCTTACCCTTTTGATGTGCTTGTCGCATCCCTTAATACTGTGCAATCTTCTATGGTTCCAAATGGAGCGAACATCATTCTGACATCATTCTCATTCAACTTTTTGCTCAGCATACCCACAAACAGCTTGCGTTCTTCCACTGCAGACACAGCCAAAAGTCATATACATCCATGAAAAATAAAACACACTCATAAAATCCAATGGTTATCATAATGTTAAAAAGTTGGCAAAAATCTGGCAAAAAAAAATCATCAAGAGATTTGTATATATAGTGTATTCTCTGAAATGTATGCTACAAGCCAGTGCTACATAACTGATCTTGTAGATTTTTCCGTTTCTCTACATTTTCCAGTTACCTTGCGTAAAACATACAGTACTGTTGGTATCCAATTCTTTGCTTTTTGGGGTTTTGATGTGATTTTGTTTAAAATTTGCTTAATCAAAGGTCACCACTTTGCGGGATTGGAGAGTTGAGCCCCCAAACAATATAAATTTAACTCATCACAAAAAAATCAAAACCAATAAAATCTAAACAATTAATACACACATATCATCTATCAATAATGTGATCCATCACATCTTTGTTCATAATAAAAGAAAATTTCTGTAATCAGTTTTGATGTTGAGCATACTTAGTGACGTAAATCTATGCTTCCAAAGAGTGAGAATGCATATGAATATATGCAAAGGTCTTTGGCCTCTAACCCAAAACAGAACAAAAGTTTAACATATTAACAGCTGTGTGTGTGTGTGTGTGTGTGTGTGTGTGTGTGTGTGTGTGTGTGTGTATGTGCGTTTAATATCTATATCTAGAAAACGGCAGTAATTGTCAGTCAGGGGTTACGGTATCAACTTTATCAAGAAATGTATGTGAGACCTGAAAATTTTGTATTTCTGGCTTTTGAAAAAGCCCAGTTGCTCAAAGTCAGGGAATGTTAATTGTGTGCTTTGAGAGTGAGTGTGGGATATTCTTCTGCGAACATTCTGTGTTCAAATGGCTGAAAATTTACTTTTGGTGTCCAAGCTCTGTACAGCTTGATACAGAAATTTTCATATGCAGTTGTGTACATACTTTTTAAACATTTCTTACTTTTAAACAATACTCTAAAGTTATCTACTGCATACAAATTACAGTCACAAGTTCTGTCAATGTCTTTGTCAGCAGGCGAGTTTTTCTGGTTAGCAGCAAAACTGAAAGTAAAACTGTCACCAACAGCAGCCACAGAGGAAAGAAAGCACTTGTGATCTATTGTCTGCTTATGTTATGGTAAAATATAGTATTTATTCGCAAAAGCCTGCTTATGTTTATGGTAAAATATAGTATTTATTCGCAAAAGTTCTTTAAATGCAATAAACAGCTTCTCAGATTATTTTTGTGGCATACTGTGTTCATGATATATGAGATCTGGCTGACCAGTGTTTCATCATCATCATGGAAAATTTTTAAGTAAACCAAAACTTGACTTGGCTTATTTTTCATGAAAATACACACAAGGGATCTTTTTTTCTCCCCTCTGAATACATTTTTCTTGTAGGAATGCAAAAATAAAGCATGAAATGTGTGTTTTCAGGGCCCAAATGCAACAGGTATTTCTAAACAATTACCCAGATATGAACAAACATCATGCACAATTCTCAATAATGTGGAAAGAGTGAGTGTACTGTAAAGAGAAGCAGCAGACCAACAATTAATGTGTAAAGACTGTAAAGAGGTACAAAGTGCTAGCTGTTTATTCAGTTCATACAGCACTGAACAGCAAGATGTTATGAAGATTCAGAAAATAAAAAAATTCTCTGAACTTCGCAGATAAATAAAAGATAAACTCTAAGGAAAATCTCAAGGCCATCTGTTTTGATAACTGAAAATTATTTCATAACCAGAGCGAGAGAGAGAAAGAGAGTGAAGAGAGAAGAGAGAGAGACCTGCTGCAGGGTCAGGTGCCAAATGCTGAGATGACATGCCAAAGACAGGAACAGAGAGACTACTGTACTACAATCACATCTAGAAAGGCATCTAATAGTGATGAAGACCTCAAGCATGCTTTAATGAAGAAGACCTCTGGGAATGCAAAATGCAACTGAAGTAATTAACACTTACACTGCATTCCAGTAAATTAGTAACGTTCATCTGAAACATCTTAAGGGTGTCTGTAACTTTGTGGCTAAAGAGATGCAAAAATAGGTCACACGTATTGTCCACGCAAACTTACGCAATATTTCGCTGTCTTTCTTTTCAGTACGAATTTATTTTTCCCTTTAAGTTCAGTTATCACTCGATGACACAGTCTGTGTGGGTGATAAATGCAGAGACAAAGATCAATCCAATCCTACTACTGGATGTTGATTAGTAACAAACACTACAGCATGCAGATAAATCTAAAACAGATCTAATATCCTTTAAAACAAAAAAGAAAAGGAAAAAAAGAAAAGCCTTACCATTCAGATCACCATTACGTTTTTCACTATCAGCAGGCTTCATCTGAATGGGATGGTGCATCTGAAACAGTTTTGCAAAAAAAGCTGTTAATTACTTCAATTTCGTATCATCAATCATAATCCACATATTCTGAGTGAAGTGGATATGTCAGAGAGAGAGAGAGAGAGAGAGAGAGAGAGAGAGAGAGAGAGAGAGAGAGCGAGGGAGAGAGAGAGAGACAGAGAGACTAACAAAAAAGGTGAATTGACAGATTTCATTACAATAACTTATGGATCCAAGATGAATCAGGATTTGAAAGGATTTGAAGTATTGGCAGTCCCTACATTTTAATCTAACCTTAATTACTTTTAAGGCATGGATCTCAAAGTAAAAAAAAGAATAAAGTAATTTACATAATACAAACATTTTTCTGGTCATTCAAAATATAGACATGCACCATTTTCTTTTAGTTCATACACGCCTACCCCTAACATGAATTTCAGTAGCACTGATTTCAAATTTCAGTAGCACGGACTCAAAATCAGTAGCATCATTTTTTTTCTTTGGAAAAAGTTTGTGGAAAGAGTTGGTCAGGGTGTCATAATCAGCTCAACCTATGCATAGAATAAGACAAAACTTTACCACCATGTTTTAATTACAGAAAATGCGCTGTCACAAATCAAGCACTTTGCTTTTGAATCGTCAGAGTCCAATTTCACAATGAAGGGAAATTTGCCACTGTATTTGTCCAGGAACTTCTGTGACGGCTGACGCTTTTTTGATGCAGGTTCATTGGCATCACCAGTTGGCACATTCGCTTTCTCTTTGTATTAAACGCCATATTTCTCAAAACTTCAATTACTTGTGATATCCGGTTTAGTACTTCCGCTTTCAAAAGCATCATTTGCTTGAATAACTGAGTTTAACATCCCTCTACAGCAGAAGCCGTTGGAGACATACGCTATTCGTCTGCTTGATGAAGACGGGGCTTTACGTCCCTTTCACCATTCAGTGTTCTGCTTCTGCTTTCAAAAGCATCATCTGCTTCAACTCGCGATCATTTCAAGTAAATTTTGTTGAAAATTCTATTACCGTAACGAAAAATAAATTTCCGTAATTGCCGTAGTTACTTCGTTTTTTTTGTGAATTGCCATAGAAAATACGGATGTTCCATAGGGGTAGGCATGCTAGTTAGTTTTACCTTTATACTGACTTCAAATTTATAATTCCAGATATAACTGCAGAAACAGTAAAAGAAAGAATAGTTTCTCTCTGAAGGTACAACGAAAATCAATATGTTGCAAAGAAAAGGTTAGGTGGAAAGTGATGAACGCAAAAAAAAAAAAAAAAGGCTTTTTTTTTGTGTGTTTTACACATAGTCCATCTAAAAATCGACAGCTAACACTGAACCTTTATAAACTCATCTTTCTACTACTGTTCTAGCTTTCATTTCTTCACCGTACATAACTCTTTATTGTATCAGATATTATCTAAAGAATTAAAAAAAAAAGTTTCTTTCAAAATTTTAACTGCTCAAAGAAATTTTTGCAGACCAACAGATCCATCAGTCTCTGAAACCCACCTGAAATATCAATACTAATAATAGCAATATTCATATTGATCAATATTATTTAATTCAGCAAGTCTGCAGAATCCTCCAGTAACATTCTTTTGATGTTTTTTTTTTCTCTCCCGTGAGAAGAATCAATTAATAAAGTTAAATGCAAACAGTGAATCAACCCAAGGTCAATGCCAACTCCTGGTACTGTGGGCAAACATGGCAGCATAAGGGTGACTGCACTGAGTCATTTTCTTTGAATTAATGGATTTCTGTGGAAAGCATTAATGGATTTCTGGACCCATCAGGAATCTAAGGTTGAAACTGGGATATGTCTAAACCAGCCAAAACATGGGTTTGATTTTGCAGGTAAAGATCAAAAGTCAACTGACCCCTTATCAATAGAGGGACATCAATCCTGAGGATATGACAATGTGAAAAATCTAAGCTAGCAGAGTAGTAAAAAAAGATGAGTTTATCAAGGTTCAACGTTAACAATAAATCCTCACAGATACAGAAGGAATCTGTCCTCATAAATACAGAAGGAATCAGTCAGGAAAATGAAATACTAACTGAATCTGTATTCCCTCATGTAAGAGAAAATTTATCAGGACAAATCTGGTCTACTTCCTCCATTCCATTCTTTTCCCGAACTCAGTTAAGTTTCCAAACAAACAAAGGATATGCATCAAAACCATCAGTACTTACCATTGGCATAGTTTTGACATTATGAAGAGCGTTCTGGGCATCTAATGCTGCTTTCCGTGTGTGTAGAATGTGACAAAGCAACAGCCTGAAAAAGGAACAATCAACATTTCAACTGCTGATCCAGCCGTAAGTCCAACTGATGACCGATGTGCTTTGTTGGCTGAGGTGACCCAATTTTTTTTCTTTTCGACATATTTGCGAAGAAGGTGAAAGGTACATTCAGCTGTCTGCCACTGTGATATGCAATGAGCTTCCTAACGAGCTAGAAAGACGAGTTATTTTCACCTTGCACCGAGTGAGACTTGCAAAAACGTTACAAGACAATGGTAGAAGACATTTGACAGGTTTGTGAACAGTTCTGGAACTCAAGCACCCCTACACTGACAACGCGCTTCACAGATTATGTTGGTGTCAATTTCAAACTTCAGAGGGCACTAAGTTAGTTGACTAAGATGTGACGAGTCATTATCGTATGGATCAAATCCAAATCCTAAAGTGTGGGCGAGTGACCATTTGTAATAAACATCAACAGCACACAAAAACATGCACATCAAAACCACGTCACATGCTATACTTTTTAAATTAGTGCATGTGGGGTCTGCCTGGAGATTTCTCAGGGATAACACAAGTAACAGCGAAATGTATATTTCAACTGATCAATCACCATACACATCCGTTATATGACATTTAAGTGGCTAAGCATACACAGCACACATTCCTACACACTACTGTTGTAACTGAAATGTTCCATTTCTCTGGGCTAGTACAAAGTAACAGTACCATACAAAATGCTAACAGATCAACACAAACACTAATTAAAAAAGAATATCGTCATTAGATGCTTATCCATACACATACACACACATTTACACACCAGTAATGTTGCTAAATGTTATAAAGTTTGGCCATTTTGCCTGTACTCCCCTTCTTTAGTCCATTACAGCATGTTTTATGCTGTCACAATGGTGACTTCTGTATCTCAGGATGCGTGCATGCGTGTATATGTGTGTGTGTGCGAGTGCAAATTCAATTGTGGGCGACAGGATTTCAAAACTGAACAGCCCCTAAAGCGAAACAAAAATCTGCTACCTGCACCAATCATTTCTTTGATAATTTTCAAAACTAATGCTTTGATTTTAATCTGAAATGGCCATCAATCAATTTCATTATTTACACTCATGGGCATTCAAAACTGACACACACATCATAATCCTGCCAGCTCCACAGACACAGTCTATGTTCATTTTCTTCTAGTAGTAGATACTAACACGTCAGCTCTTGTCTCATTCGTTTATGAGCACAGTCACTTTGCCACTGAATCTTCACTCCATAATAGTTACATAAAAATACCTTTACATTCATCGACATGCAAAAAAAAAAAAAAAAGTTTTAAAACAGTAAGCAAACTTGCAGCTCTAGAGCAGAAGTATTACTAAATATTATGGAATGATGCAACAGGACACTGTCATTCTGATTTTGTCATCATTCTATCAAATTCTGAATTGTAATGAGCATTAAAAAAAAAAAAAAAACGTTCGTTGACCAGGATTTCTCGATTATCAGCTCAACTCAATTTGCTTTCGATTAAAACAACGGTGTGGTAATGCATTTAACATATCTCCGTCATGTGGAAGCTCGGACAAGTAGTGAAATTTATCAACTAGCCCGGCTCTCTTGTAAAAAAAAACATTCAAACCTCTTCAACTTTGGCCATGCCGTGAACGCAACTTCCTGTTCATGTTTCTCCTTCTTAAAGGGGGGGGAAAAAAAGCATACCCTCCCATTTTTCTCCTCACGTTCCAGTATATACACAGTCCCTTCTTCTGGCCTATATGCTGAGTCAGGTGTGTCAAACTGGAAAACTGAAGTCTTTTTTTAACATTTCTAAATTATCACAAGTCAAAAAAATGCAGTATACCATACCTTTACTCTGACCAGTGTTCTTGTCTCTCAGTACATTTAGATGATAGACAGGTCCATAGTCTTCAAACATTTTACGGAGATCACTTTCGTCCATGTTTTTGGGGATCTGCCCAACAAACATTTTGATGGCATCTGGGTCGGGTTCTGTTTGTGATGTAACTTGGCTGGCGGGATTCATGATGTTTGTGTTGCTGAAACAGACAAGTTTATAAATTACATAGTACAGCAACAACCTTTTCATTGCCATGTTTATATGTCAATATCTTTTCACTTTTATTAAATTCAACTACAGTGTACATCAACTATGTTAACCCCTACAGTTTTATAAACCTTTATTTTCCAATTCCTCTGTGAGATGAGTATTCAGAATCTTACCAGTTTGAAAATCAAAATCTCATGACTATCTTGGTACCCATTCGCTGAACTTGCTGATGAACATACTTTTCCGTGTTACTCATCTTCTTTGCAACTGTGGATGGGGGAGCGTGGCATTTGGACCATCTACCCTATTAATTTAATATTACAGCCAAACATAAGGGTCTGAACACAATGCAGGCCTACTATGATAACTTTTGACAGCTTGTGAAGAACATTCAACCATGATTGTTACTTGGATAAAAGTGTGTGTGTGTGTGTGTGTGTGTGTGTGTGTGTGTGTGTGTGTGTGTGTGTGTGTGAGAGACAGAGAGAGAGAGAGACAGAAACATGTGTATGAGTGCATGCGTGACTTACAATTATGTTAAGTTGAAATCAAATACACATCTACATGAATTCTGTTGCCACGCACAATCTTATGGAGAACTACAGGCAGGCTCTTGTATCAAATTTTTAGACAAGTTACAGAGATCCCAATGATAAAAAGTCAAATCACGCAATACAATGGCCAATATGGGGTCCAACAGGCGTAATTCCCCCTCCCTGGAAACAGTTCTGAAACTTGCTTTAAAAATGGTGGAAATTGATGCGACTGCTAAGTCTGAGCACGAAACTGTTGGAAGTTTTATTGAAATGTTTGGTCAGCCACATCATCAGACATTTTTCCCAACCGCCTCTGTCAATCTTTTTCAAATTTGAAAAGTTATACTTTTTATCAGTTAAATGTTGTTCATCATAGTTGCACATGCTGACTGAAAGAACTGGAATGTAAAAATTCATGCTGCAAGTTGTTTTTGCATGTGTAGCTCTAAATCTATTAAAATACTTTATCTCTGATCTTTCACTACTGATCTTGTCTTGTGTTACAGGCGTTTCATCTGTCAAAATTTTTGATTATGTGTGTTGTCAGTTTCCTGTTGTACATGCGTTTTTGCCCACTACCCTGCTAACTTTCCTCACAGGTTTCATGTTGTCACATTCAGTTTCCTTCCACACACAGCACCAAAAGTAAAAACACTCAAGCTTACTTTCCTAATAGGTTGTTCAAGTTTGTCACATTCAGTTTCCTTCCAAACACACAGCACCAAAAGTAAAAACACTCAAGACGATTGATTTGCAAAACATTTGGACCATCTATCTGGAAACACATATAGACTTTATTTTCTTTACCCACTACACTCAGCTGCTTACCTTTTTTGGCAATCGCACTGGAATTCTCATTCCGACTAATCCGAGACAGCTTATCAACTATCAAACCCACTGACCCAGACATTTGTTACATGTCCACCTGTTCAACCATTTCACCTTTTTATTACATTCAAAATATTCTTCACACATCTTCTTTCCCCCTTGAAGTCAGCTACAAGCTCTGACCCGACTCAAAATCAAATCAAATATTGGCACCATCACAAAATGCAGTCTGAACAGAATGCAGAAACTTTGTAATTTATTTTAGCTACATTGAATGAATACTTGTGACCAGTCAGGTCACTGACATTATAATTTAGATTCCTGGAATATAACATGGCATCTGAAAGTGGACAAGCCTATTGATTAAATTGGCTCAATGGCTCCCAGGACACTTGTGGGGACTATGCTGAATAATCAAAAAAAAAAAATTGTTGACAGGTCACAGGAAGTTTGTGTAGGACCGAAGAAATCTAAAAAAAAAAAAGAAAAAAAAAAAAAAAAAATAATTAAAAAGTGTTCTGTGTGCAATCCTTTAGGTAGCATTTTTTAAAATCTGGTTTTCTATATACGATTTTACCTGACACTGCTTATAAATAATTGTTAATGATCACACTCACACACACACACACACACACACACACACACACACAATCACTGACATCGACACACCCTTCAAATTTATGGTGTATAGAAATCTGTCCTTATGGAAGATGGGGGGGGGGGGGGGGGGGGGGGGGGGGGGGTATGGCGAAGCATAGGAGTGTTATCCTTACAGTTCAACAAAAAAGATTGTGGCAAGGGGGGTGGGGGGGGGGGGGGGGGGGGGGGAGGAGAAAAAAGATGGGGATCCCAATTTATGTCAAGTACCATCTAACCCTTAAGTCTGCTTTTATTAGTTTTAAACTGTTCATTTATTTATCTGTACTACCCAGCAAAATAAAAGATAGGTAAATGAACAATAAAATAATTGGATATTGCTCTATCACGATAATTCTGAGGAAAGGCTGGCTTTCTCAAGAACCAGCACCATCCAACATCCTACCATGCCATACATATATTCTGACATAGCACCTGTTTCTGTCAGCTAAGCTGGCATGTAATGCTGGCATCTAAACTTTTACCTAGTTTTTCCATCTACCAATTTACTGGGTGGATCTACACTTTATACATATATTTGTAGGACCTTGCTAATGGAAAAGATTTTCTGTTATGACACTGACAGTCTTCTCTTAACAACTTTAAGATAACGGAATGTCAAATGTTTGGTTTTGGTAGTCAAAATTACAAAGGTTTGGGGTTTTCTTTTGTTGTTTTCTTTCATCAAAACAGCATTTAGGTACATAAGGAAGTTCAATAGCCAAATTGACATGGTATTTTTTTTCACATCAAAACAAGGTTTAGGTATAAGCAAAAAGGATTTTAGTGCAAAGTTCATGTGTAGTAAATGAATGTGTGTAATTCATTCTCTTAATTCAATAAATGGGCTTTTACTTTTGTATTGTTGAAGCATTAAATAACATTTTCTAAAACCACCCATCAGCAAGGGAGTAAGCAGCAGACAGGAAACAAGCAGACCATCTCTCTCCCCAGTCCCTGTACAAAAGCGCAATGGTGAGGTGAAAGATCAAACCAAGGAGAGTGTGCAACAGGTGGTGAAGGATCAAACCATGAAGATGGTGTTCCATCATGAGACTGCTGAAAGATCTTACTGTGGTGCTACATAAACTAACCTCTCCAAAAACTACTACAAGCGGGAGATTGAAGCCCCCGCAAAGCCCTCATTTGGACACAATTACTTGGCGGTCTCGTGTGCAGAATTAAACTTCTCAATGTAAGAGTGGAATCAATAAGATCAACACAATGGACAGGGGGGGGGGTGGGGGCTCTAACACTTTAATTAAGCTAGGTCATTTCTGAAGTTCGTACTCTTCCCCCCAGCTGATTCACGCTTGAGGTGAACATCGGGGTGACCATCCTTTTGAACACTGACTTGGTGTTACTGCCGGTCGTACGGTCAACCGCCGGCTGGTCTGCTTGTGCAGACCGTTATTTTTTTTTTAAGTCGATCAAATTCAGGAATGAAAAATTATCCCAAACTGAGTTCAAATGAAAGATGACAAAAAAAGGTAAGCATGCGTCCGTTTGGTTTTATCTTTGGGTGGTCAAAACTGAAAATATCTGCAGTCCACTGCTATATTTCGCTCAGAAACACTGGCATTCACCGGCCGGTTCCGAGCAACTTAACCTGCCATGAGGCACGACTGTCATCACTAGCAAGTAGTGTGTCAGTATCATACTGATGATCGGGTAATAGGTCACAGTTGTCACGCTTATCATCGAAGCAAACATTTATTCCTTCTGAACTAAACGTAGCTGCACAAAATTTGATGGTTTTACATATCTTCGAATTAAAGACGGTCACTGCGAGTGCGAGTCTGGCCTCTTAAAACCGATCAAAAACGACGCGCACGTTTTTTTTCAGTGCAGTCGGCTGACATGACCGTTGAAAACAGACAGATTCGAAATTATACCTTTCACCTCAGTATCCTGATAGAATTATGTCAGGCTTGTAATAAAAAATTCATATTTCTTCCATGAAACGTATTTTTACCTTATTTCCAGGTGAAAAAAACAGACACAGGACAGCACAAACACATAACACGCTGCACAAAAAAATGGCGGACGGCGGCACTATTTTCCCATAATGCAATCCGCAACAACGCTTGAGCCCAATGCACGTGTTGTTGGCGATCGTGGATTGGGTGCCGATGTTCGTGAAAAGTGGACGGCTTTGGGGGAGAGGAAAGACGAAAAAAAAGACAAATGTACCAGCCCAATATGTTGTCTCTACTTCAGGGAACGCTTCATCTGGTTTTCGACAATAAAGCTGTGAAAGCATCCGCAAAGGTATGATAACGTAGCACTCTTTCACTAGCCTAAAGGTCAACATGTCAAAGTCCTCTCTAAGTCCTTTGTCATGAAACATGCTGTCATGTCCATATGTACTTTGGTGTCATCTGCATGTTCAGTACTGTTTTCCATGCTGTGGTTACCTATACTTGGTCGTTTGCCATGTTGTCCTCTGCTCTTGTGAGTCTGCGTTGTGGATCAACCGATCCTAAATGGTCAAGTTCAAGTACAAGTAAGCTTGCTAGGGTTTCGTGTTGGGTTTCCATGTTCAGTTTCTCCCTTTTAATGTAGGCCTATTGTGGTTTCGGTTTCTTGAGTGTTTCGTCATTGCAATATTTTCTCCTTGTTTTCTAGCTTGTCTACTAAGATCTTGAAGTGTACCATCATTCTAAGTTATAACAGTTTGCAATACATGCACATTTCAGTAACGTCAAATATTTTGACGCACATGGCCAAAAATTTCCAAACTGCCCCTTCCTTTCGAATGCAAATGTTTCTGAAAATGTTTGAAAACTTACATCGAAGTGCTCAAAGCTTAAGTTTTGTTGCATCTGAAACAGAACTCCGTGAATCTTTTCTTGCTCCTTTTTTTTTTCGAAAGGAAGCTGTATGTTATTTCTGCAGGCAATCTGAACGTGTTTGTCAGTGCTGTGGCGAGTATCGTCCACAGTTTTGTTGAGACAACTGGAAGGGATGGGGGTGAGGGTAGTGGTGGTGGTAGGGCTTCCTTTCCGAGTTTAAGTCCTCATTACTAGTGGTTAACATTGTGCTGGATTTACACACGTCCATTAAACATTACAACTGTCTCTAACCCCACAGGTGTACCTTGAAAATTCTGCCCCTGATCTTTTAGATGCTTTAATTTTTCACACTGGTGCTCTCTCTCTCTCTCTCTCTCTCTCTCTCTCTCTCTCTCTCTCTGCTACAGTATTTCCCTGTTCTTTTAATACCGTAATGCATAATGCCCCTAGCAAGATTTTGGACAGGGTAAATTACATCTCATTTCATTTTGCAAGATTAACAATATGTCTGTAGCCTTTTCTCGCGCAAATCGAAAGACAAACGTTATCAGCGGGAGAACTCTGTTCGCAATTGAGTGTTCCTATCTCTGAAATGTCTTATCACCATATTATCAATAAACAGTTCAGCCAAGAAATGTTACTTGAAAATTGAGTGCAGGGAAAAATCTGCCATTTCTCTTAGCTTTGAAGGATCAATCATCAATAAAACGTTGGTATCAGACACTGTTCTTGACAGTGACGGAATGGTTTCTCGTTTCTAAAACTATTCTTTCACTAAACTAAAGAAAACCTGCAATTTTGGGGGGGGGGGGGGGGGGGGGGGGGGGGATGTGGGATGCTCTGCATAATTTTCCGTTTTCTTCCATTCCAAGCTGTATTGAATTGGGCTTGCTTGTGGCATCAATAAGCATTGATATGCGCCTGTTTCGGCCGCGTATTGATACTCCCAATGCTCGACATTCCCCCGTTCGATATTTCCTGTGCTCGATACTCTCACTACTTGTCACAGCTCGATATTCTCCTCTCTCAACAGTCCCCCTGTCCAATATTTCCCTTGTTCGACATTCTCCAATTCAACATTACCTCATCCCGATACCCCCCCCCCCCCCCCACACACACACACACACACACACACACAGCTCCCCCTGCCTACAATAAAAAGCAGCTCTTGTTCTAGGGTAGGAGGGTACGAAAGGGAACCATTCCCATATCACAGCTAAAGACCACTCGCGCGCACACACACAGACACACATGCCAAAGGCAAGCGGGCGGGGGGGGGGGGGGGGGGGGGGGTAGTATCGAACAGGGGGGGGGGGGGGGGGTTATCGAGCAGAAGAGTATTGAGCAGGGGACTTTTGTAGTAGATACTTGGGATCATGTTTAGAATTGTATGTGACTGCTCTCAAGCGTGAACCGACACTCGGAACTCCCGTGAATGCACTTCATTGGAGCATTAGGTGAGACGCTGAAAACTCGTTCGCAAGCCTGGACGCTCACTGTTTTCAGGGAAACCAGACGTTCTGTATGTTCCTTAGAGATGAACTGGACCACCGTTAGTCCAGCTTGTGATAGGGGCCTGCGTGTTTGTGCTTTTGTGTGTTCCATTGTTTCCTGTTGGGTTTAACTCGTCTTCTTCCGTTCTGTTGTTCTTGCTTGTTATGGCTAGTTTTCCGCCTCATCTTCCGCGATGCTTTTTTTTCTTCGTCGTCTTCTTCGTCATCTGCATCATCATCATTTTGTTGTTGTTGTTGTTGTTGTTGTTGTTGTTGTTGAACTTCTTCTTCTTCTTCTTCTTCTTGTAGTTGTTGTTCTTCTTCTTCTGCTACTTCGTCATCTTTGTCCTATATGTCAGTTTTTCTTCTTCACGTTCTTCTTTTATCACCTTCTTTTTGACCAGTCGAGTGCGCTTGAATGGTGTGTGTGTGTGTGTGTGTGTGTGAGTGTGTGTGTGTGTGTGTGTGTGAGTGTGTGTGTGTGTTTTTGTAGTTTAAGTAACTATATTTCCCTTGTTTTCCAATAATCTTGTTTTCCTTTATCTCTCTCTCTCTCTCTCTCTCTCTCTCTCTCTCTCTCTCTCTTTAAAGCAACCGGAGGTGGGGATGAGAGTGGTGTCAAGTCTATTGCCCAGGCCAAAAATGATAAACTTCTACATAAAGATTACCGAATATTTTGGCTTCAACAGACAAAATGTACATGCATTCTCTCTCTTTTTCTCTTTCTCTCTCTCTCTCTCTCTGGGGGTGAGTTCGTGATCACTGACCGGGCAGGACACGAATTTAGAGCTCGTCCAAAAATGGCAAATTTGTTGTTGTTGTTAATTATTCGAGTTTATCAACGTTTTAAATCCGGAAAATGGACAAGGACAGTTCTCTCATCAGTGTCGACACAAACACAAACAAAGACAGGACTTGGAAAAAATCAGTGGATCAAGTTTTGGTCCATCGACTTCAACAAGTGACATAGCAGTTTTCGATGGATTTGGACAGAACAGCACGTGAACTGAAAACCGAAATGCACGAGCTGCGTGATACAACTTCCACGCTTCAACAAGCTGTGACAAGTTCAGTTCGGGAGAACACCGCCCCCAAACAGTTGGAATTCGAGTTGTCACAGTCAGAACAACTCTTGACGACAGGATAGAAACGCTTGAAATGTTCTTCCGACCAAGATAACTTGAAATTGTTCAATGTGCCGCGCCTGTCCAGGTCAGAAACATACGATTGTGTCACGGCTGTTGATGACGCTCTGCAAGGATCAGTGCCAGGCAAGGTGTGGTGTCGTGATGACATCGTGCGTGCACACCGACTTGGACGACACAGTTATAATATGGTCGCCCACCACCATTGATTGTCACATTCACTCGGTGGTCACACAAAATGGCAGACCTGACCCACGGCAAAGAAAGTAACTGCTGCGGCGGAAGAACGTGACAGTGGCAGCGGACCTGACAGACAAGACAGACAAGACTACAGGTACAAGAGTACCGACGCCAAGGGGTGCACGCCTACTACAGGGGCAACAGACTGGTGGTGGAGGAGCACAGGACACGCCGCTTCCAACTGCGCAGACGACAGCGCCACGATGACGGCCGTTCCCAGAACCACGACACCGACTGCTACCACTCCAGCAACCGTTACAAGCAGATGTGACCACAGCAGCGCCGAGAGCTGCAGCCATGCTGTCAGATGGAGGGGTGATAGACGGAAGTCTGAGCAACAGTGGGGGTCATGGTACAGTGACACCCACTATGGATTGGTTATATCTTTTTTGCACACTGATAGGACAAGTGCTCAATGTAGTCTTCCCGCCCCCACCCTTCCCAGTCACAGGCATCACATATTTCACTTTGTGCTATTCCCGTCTTTTTAAGAAGGATCTTAGTTGGGCAAATACAATGCATTATTTTCCATTATAACACCCGGAGACTTGTTTCTTTGCTTGGTGTAAAAGAAACAAACAAACAACTTTCTGTTGTTTGCTATCTCTATCAGTATTAAACGTTCTTTTTTTCAAAAGATAACTAGAACATGGTTGTGCATCTGGTATCAAATATTTTCTTGGTTCTTCAGCGACTGTCAAAGATACCACGTTCATGGTCGAGGTGGGTGGCCTTTGATGCGTGCTGACTCAATTACACTTTTTAAGAACAGCGATGTATTCGAACTGTCTTTGGCTTGATCGTCCTATTTTATTGTCTACTGACTGCTAGCTAATAATTTCAAAATTTTCATCTAAGATATCTTTCATTTTGTTTATCCCTCTAGCGATCCGATCTTCCGTGCGTGGAACTGGAAATGTTGGTTGGTCCACAGCAGTGAATTTTGGTGTGCTTTTTTTTTTTTTTTTTTTTTTTTTTTTTTTGTATAAGGATCTTAAGATCTTCGGTTCGCTTGGTTTTCAACTTCAACGTAGGTACTTAAATCCAAAAAGCTATTGTTCATGTCTGTTATAGCTTGCTCTCAAAACAATACGTTTGAAATATATCAAGTCCGTCTCCCAAATGTTCATATTCCAATGTAGAGAATGAATTCCATTTCGCATTTTTTTTTTTTTAGTCCGATTTAGCAGTCAGCACCATCAGCCCAGAGAGCAGCCCAACAGAGAAGTACCCAGGACAGAGCGACAATACCTTGGTAACGGCCTTCCACCTTTTCCGGCCGGCCACGTGGACCACCCAGTCATCCCAAAATTCATCATCCAAAGCTGGCAGCGACTTGAGGATCTGGTCGTTTTCTGAAAAAACAGTGCCACCATGACCACACAGTTGTAGCGACGTTACTGAAGGCAGTCAGTGACAAAGTGATCTTGGCCAGCAGGAGAACCGGAGTTCATGCAGGATACCATCCGTTCAATGAAGTCCTTGTGCTCGATTGAAAACTTGGTGCATAGGAAGCTGGCAATCGGTGCGGTGACAAACAGAAGGCCTGTGTCCGTGCCTGTGTCGTCCACCATTAGGCTGTCTTTTATCAGCAACCCTTCGGTCTCTGCGATGTGGGCCAACGCCAGTATACATTGTTTCCATCTTCAGGAATATAGGTTCCTGCAATGAGAAAAAAAAAATGTCACGCCCGATTAAGTTCACTGTGCCTTGTTCGTGCGTGCCGTGTGTTTTTTCACGTAGTATTGTGTAATTGTTACAGGAATACTCACAACCAGTGTAAATTTAATGAAGATAAAAGCTCAGACTTTAGAATGGAAGGGTAAATCCATAACTACATGTCTCGCCCTTGCCTGTCGTTGGCCTTTTCCCTCACTCACACACACACACACACACATGCTGCGCATGCATAAACTCTATAATGTTTGCTGGTTTGCTCTCCCTGTATTTTTGCTTGTTTATTTTTTTTTAAGTTAATAATGTTTTAGAGTCAATCATCACTTTGTGCTGGATTACTGTCTTATCTTCGCCTGTCTCTGTTTTATTCTGTTTCATTGTAACAGTAGACAATCGTAACTGCCCTCAATAGAGCTCGCTTCAATCAAGACCATTTTTGTTTGTTTGTTTGTTTGTTTGTTTAATGTTTGGGTGCAGAGCCTAGGTAACACAGGCTTAACGGTGGCTGTTTTAAGGTCGTACACCGTACACCCCTCTTAGTGCACCGTCCGTCCGTCCTCCCCCCCCCCCCCCCCTCTCTCTCTCTCTCTCTCTCTCTCTCTCTCAGATCAACAAGAGAAAAACAAACCTCATTTTCTATGGAATGCCTCGGACAGAAAATGAAATCTTAGTAGACTGTAGACATGTGCTATTGTTAATCTGACAGTAAATGGTTTCAGTCAGTCAGTCAGACATGTGCTAAGGGACCACATCAGAGATAAATTTAAATTGTCTGTGAAGATGTTGAGTTTAACTGGGTTCATCAACCGAAGAACAGGCCGGACTCTCCCATATTTGCGCAATGCGTGTTCTACAAACAAAAAGAAAAGAACATTCTTAAAAAGAAACGCAAAATGTTATGCGCTTGGTCCTTTCACTGATCGCAAAAAAATGATTGATTGATGGATTAGGTAAGTAGTAGTTACTTGCTATTAAATTGATGTAGTTCTTCGTTTCTTACCAGCTGGGAGACTTCCCCCTCGACCACGCTATCATGTTGAGGCCGATTTGACAAGTCTAGATTATGTCAATTTTTTTCCCGCAGATGGCGTACGTGCATGTTATCAGCAGATGGCACCACAGCACCCATGCCAATTAATCAAGAACTTTTCTCCACTTTGATTGAAAACCAAGAAAATTGCAAATTCAAAAATTTTAATACCGAATATAAAAATATATAGGTACATGTCGTGAAATACTCGAACAATTCCATACGACATAATAGAATACCGACGAAAAGCTTATAATTTCATCTTCTTAAAGGAGGAGGTTCTGGCGGCTCGTTTTCTCTTGATCAGTCCAGGTTTCCACGATGTGATGGTATCTGTGACAGTTTCTGGCCATCTTGAGAGCGGACCAGGCTTTGACGTTCTTTGATGGTCCTAAGGAAGGAGGAGAAGTGTCGTTCCTGAGTCTTCACTGGCATCTCCAGCCACTTCTTAGGAGTCACAGAGAACTTGGAATATTCTCTGCAAAGTACTTAGTCCCCTAGGCCCAACAGAGACCTCTGGACTTTACGATGCTGTCCCTTTACCAGGTCCTGCAAAGTGTCCACCAGGTTTGGAAGTGTCTGGCCTTTCCAGTTGATGGCTTGCTTGAGGATGTGATTCACACTTTCACAGTTGTTGTTCGTCCATCGCAGGGTGGTCCTGCTCCTGTCGCATGTCTCCCAGTTCTCACATAAAGCGGCTGACACACGAGCCTCCCCGCCGTACGCTTCGAAAGTACCGGTCGAACCCGATCCCTAACGTAGCGTCTGTCATAGTAAACGTACATCTCAAACGGACTTTGGCATCCAGTTAAACCCGACCGTTCCAGATATACCGTGATCTATTCGAAACGGACATTTAGTATCCTCCAACCAGTCGACGCTCAGCATTGAGCCAACACCCATGACACAAGGAAAAATGGCGTCGTCCAGCAAGGAGGTCAGACTGTCCGATTCGGAGACCAAACATTTGACTGAATTGTACCAAGGCCATGATGTGCTTTGGAATGTCAACTCAAAAAAATTATAAGAATCTAAATATTCGAGAAAAAAAAAAAGCTTTGTATTCAGTTGTACAGTCCTTTGAAGCGGCATGTAGGATCAAACTCGAAGGTTTTAAAAACTATCGTGAAGCACTCCATCCATTCGACACTGACTGGTCGGACGCACAGGTTCAAACGTTTCGTCTCAACTGTACGGACGAAAAGGCTCGTGTGTCAGCAGCTTAAGATAGGACCAAGGCGGTTTTCAAGGTAGGCGGCTATGGTGGGGTGGTCCTCGGGGCAATCCTTTAAGATGTCCTCCCACATCAGATCAAATGCCAGCTGGTCCCTTGCGTGAAGTAGATGGCCCTCTCCAAAAAGCCTGGCGACGATGGCTGACCGCGTGCGGTTGGCGACGCCCACCTTGTCCACCCCAAGGACGGTCGACTCTGCACTCTGGGCGGGACCACAGAAGCGGCGGAGGTCAGCCACTTGTCATCTGTGTACAGGACAGCACAAGGGACCTTGCCTGGCCTCCTGAATAGTAGCCTGATGAAGTCGGAATCACACTGCATCTCCTCTAGCCTGGCCACCTGATCTGCAAAGGTCCCTCCAACCACCGTCTTCTTCTCTCTCCTGTCTTCTCTGTGCTTCATGTCACGGACTGCTCGAGATTTCTGGCACCGTCAATGATGTCCCCTTGGCTGTAAACATCTTGCGGCCTCTTTGTTTTCAACTCCTCCCTCATTTGCTGGCGAACATGTGGTTTCAGCTGCTGGTAGCTGGTGGTTGTGTGGTCTACCGCGTTTCCATGGGGTGCACGGCCAGGAAATGTCCCCTTGTACTCGTAACAGGCGTTGTCGCTGCTGACGGTCCCCTCTATCCATGTCATACGTTTCTCGTAGGTCTTGTACATGGTGTGATGTGTGTAGTATCGATGGACTGTCAGGATAGAGTCTGGTGAAGGCTGTGGTTCCAGTGGCACGTAAATTGTCCTCTTTATCTTTTCACTGCTGTAGATAGTATTGCTGTTCCTTGACAACAACTTTCGTCAGGCTGGAGTTTGGCTGCAGAATGTAGCGGGTCTTGTTGGCGGTCCCCTTTGAGTTCCAAGCTCCACAGTCGTCGTCCCAGTATTGGCTGACCTTCTTCTGTTCACGTCTGGTGAGAGTTCTCCTTGTTTTCCACGATATACTTCTTGTCCCCTTTTCTACCACGTGGAACCTACTGCAGAGCTTCTTCGCTGGTCCTCGGTAGTGCCACAACTTCATTGACCTCCAGGTAGCGGCGCCCTCTACGCCCTCGGGGGAGCTCCTGACCTCCATCTGCAACAGGGTACTTGTCGCTCTCATCGACCACAATGGCTGACTCGTCAAAGCTGTTGTCTGCTTCACTGGCTTCACAGGCTGCTACGTCATCGCTGACTTTTCCGCGATCGACCACGTTGGCTGACTCGGTCAATGCTGCTGTCACTGGCTTCACAGGCTGAGTCGTCACGACTGACTGCATCTTCATCAACTGTCGTGGACTGCTCCGACTGCACCTCATCTACCATGTCGCCCATGGTGTCTGCAGGCCGCTCAGGTGACGCTGTGGGGGACGTCCAGGTCTCTGGAGTTGCAGTGCGGCTGGTCTCCAGTCTGGTCCACTCATCCCTCATGCGCATCCTCTTGGGCTTCACGTTCTTGCGTGGAAATCTAGACGCTTTGTCCTTGACCACTGGCGGTGTCTGCCTCAAGAGGGCCATTCCTTCTCGTCGAGGACGGGGCTTGTCAGGTCAACTTTCCCGGGCACCTGGTGGGTCACACTTCCTTCAAGTCACAAAGTGGTTCGGTCGGAAGTCCCTAGGATGACGAGACACGGAGATCGTGGTCCACATGACAGTCACAGCAGGTGCCTTGGCTGTCCTCACGTCACGGCCGTACCCCCGTCTAGACAGAGGTTCTGTCAGAAACGCTGCCCTGCTGGGGAGGTGGACAGTAGGACTGCAGTCCAACTGACAGGACAGCACTGGCTGCAAACATGACCAGCAGCTCGGAGTAGGCACCTACAGTGGCCACGGTGGACAACAGCTTTGAGTAGGGGTCATGCAGGAGTGGGCCGTCCCTCACCATGTCTTCGTAGTCGGGCAGGCTGCTGTCGTAGACCCTCGGGTGAAGTGCGGTCTCCAGGGCAGCTCTCAGCCGAAGTTGAAGGTGGTGGTCCTGGTGGCCGTACAACCCCAGGAACATCGCACGGAAGAGGCAATTCCCGTCACCTTGAACCTCCAGGGGTGTGCGAGTCTCAAGCATGATGGGGAAAACGTCTTGAGGACCTCCATAGTTAATTTGTTCCAAAAACAACGTCCAAAAGGCAGAAACGTAGCAAATGCAAATAGTATGTAAAAAATTGTAAAACATAGACAGTTAGCCTACCTGTGTATCCACTTCAAGCAGGCAGAACACTCTATGCAATTCAGACCGCAGTTGGGAGTTGCTAATTCCACGTGGAAATCTCATGGTTGTAGAGGAAGAAGTATGTGTAGTCAATAGTGCAGGTATCGAAGGAATGTATGCTGCGCATTGCATCTCCGGGGTTTATATATCTGAATGCGAGTTCATGCATCTCAAGGTGTGCTGTTGTTCTATTGCCTTGAAAGTGTGAAGGTTGCAAAATAAACTTGTGGCTAACAGTCTATTTGGCAGTTGATGGGACAGCCTTCTGCACTCCGCCTTATGGTCGCATGCAGGTAGGCTTTTGTTTTTATCGGTAGAGTTTCACCTATATAAAGGTAAACACAAAACACGCAAAAGTCATTGTTATATTCTTTGTTTAAAATGGATTTCCGGTATTTCTGAGGTTTCCGGGGAGTTTCGGTGGTTTCCGGGCGTTTCCGGGGGGTTCCGGTAAAACGTCAATACCGGGAAAACGCTGCCAAGCGCCGCCCCACTGATTCCCTTCCAAAAGCACGGGGTTCGGCTACCAAGAACGAAGGAATACACCTAGAAAATCAGTATTTATTGGCGCAGTTATAAAAACTTGAATCGCAAGAAACTGAGTGAAAAATGCTGAAACAAAATTCAAAATCTATCTGCCGAGGTTTCTTTTCTCTCTCTCTCTCTCTCTCTCTCTCTCTCTCTCTCTCTCTCTCTCTTCTTTTTCCATCCATCTACCCGTACGTTGACAAGTTCACCGTTACGCCATCGGCAAAACGGTGCACATATGGATCAAATTCTGCGCGATCAACTAAATCCAATAAACGCTCCAGAACACTGATCGATTCTGCCGATCGCATGACATTGACAAAACAGTCGGCCAACACATTAATTCTCTTCAAGACAAAGTCAATCGATGTCAAGTAATTCGAATATTCGATAGAAAGAAGCCTTTTTTTTTTTTTTTTTTTTTTGTAGGTGGTATTCTTGTAGGCCTGCCTCTTATGCTGAGAAACAATGGAGTTCACTCCTCTCCAATGCATCAGTCTGCAAATTTTACTTGGTTGTACCAAAAACAAACGATTATCCAGCAACATTTCAAGCTAAAAGAGTGTCAGCAATGGAAGGTATATAATTAAGTTTTAAAAAAAACTAGAAAAAAAACCCCAAATAAACAAAAGAAAGAAAGGAGAAAAAGAAAAGAAGAAAAAAGAACAAAGTACCATACAAACTGTCACAAAACAAAAGAAATACTCACAAAAGTTCTGACTTCCAAACCGGACCGCGCAACACGTTACGGTTTGTCGTCTCTAGACGCGAAAACCAGTGAACGAACGTTGCCTGCAGGCCGAGAATGAATGAATGAAGCTTGTCAGACCGCTGACCACTAGGCTAGGCCTATAGCTAGTTGAATGAAGTTGGTCAGCGTGATCCTATTGGCCGGTGGCCCTCACAGGCAAGGGTTCCCATGTGACCAGCCGGCCCACAGTCTGTAAACTAGACTTGCGCATCGTAATGTTATGGAACGCCGCTTGCCTCAAAAGATAAAAAAAAAAAAAAAATCTCCCCATGAATACAGTTATCACTTTTTTCACGCTAACTGTGCGCGCGCAGAAAACAGTAACTACGCCAGTTTTCATCATATTTGACACCGCGAAAGCGTCAACGTGTTAAAAATAAAAATAGATGAATAAATAATGAAACAAAGCAAAACGAATATGATGGTCAATATCAGTGGTCAAAGTAAGCCATGTGCAATGAAAGGAGCATTATTCCGGTTGCTTCCTCTTGCGCTGAGTCAAACGTTATCCTTGTATTCAGTAAGATGTTGTGGCGCACTTGCACATGAGTCATACTTACTGTTTTCATGGTCGTGGCTACTGTTTTCATGTGTCATGGCTCTATTTTCATGTTTCATGGCGACTGTTTTCATGCGTCATGGCTACTGTTTTCATGTGTCATGGCTACTATTTTCATGTGTCATGGCTACTGTTTTCATGTGTCATGGCTACTGTTTTCATGTGTCATGGTTACCGTTTTCAAGAGTCGTGGCTACTGTTTTCATGCGTCATTGCTACTGTTTTCATGTGTCATGGCTACTGTTTTCATGTGTCAGGGCTACTGTTTTATATGTCAAAGCACTGTTTTCGTGTGTCATGGCTACTGTTTTTCATGTGTCATGGCTACTGTTTTCATGTGTCATGGCTACTGTTTTCATATGTCAAAGCTACTGTTTTCTGTGTCATGGCTACTGTTTTCATGTGTCATGGCTACTGTTTTTTCATATGTCAAAACTACTGTTTTCGTGTGTCATGGCAACTGTTTTCATGCGTTAAGGCTCCCGTTTTCATGAGTCATGGCTACTGTCTTCATGTGTCATGACTACTGTTTTCATGTGTCATGGCTACTGTTTTCATGTGTCATGGTTACCGTTTTCATGAGTCATGGCTACCGTTTTAATGTGTCATGGTTACTGTTTTCATTAGTCATAGCTACTGTTTTCATATGTTATGGCTACTGTTTTCGTGAGTCGTGGCTACTATTTGGCGAGTCATGGTTACTGTTTTAATGAGTCATGTTTATTCCTTTCATGAGTCATGGCTACTGTTTTCATGTGTCATGGTTACTGTTTTCATGTGTCATGGTTACTGTTTTCATGTGTCATGGTTACTATTTTCATGTGTCATGGCTACTGTTTTAATGTGTCATGTTTATTGTTTGCATGTGGCCTGATTACTTTTTTCAGTCGTCATGGTTACTGTTTTAATGTGTCATGGTTACTGTTTTAATGTGTCATGTTCACTGTTTTCATGTGTCATGGTTACCGTTTTCAGTAGTCATAGTTACTGTTTTCATGAGTAGCGGTTACTCTTTGCATGTGTCATGGCTACTGTTTTCACCTGTCATGGTTACTGTTTGCACCTGTCATGGTTACTGTTTTCATGTGTCATGGTTACTGTTTTCACCTGCCATGGTCACTGTTTTAATGTGTCATGGTTACTGTTTTTACCTGTCATGGTTACTGTTTTTACCTGTCATGGTTACTGTTTTCATGTGTCATGGTCACTGTTTTCATGTGTCATGGTTACTGTTTTCATGTGTCATGGTTACTGTTTTCACCTGTCATGGTTACTGTTTTCATGTGTCATGGTTACTGTTTTCATGTGTCATGGTTACTTTTCACCTGTCATGGTTACTGTTTTCATGTGTCATGGTTACTGTTTTCATGTGTCATGGCCTACTGTTTTCATGAGTCATGGTTACTGTTTTCACCTGTCATGGTTACTGTTTTCGTGTGTCATGGTTACTGTTTTCATGTGTCATGGTTACTGTTTTCATGTGTCATTGTTACTGTTTTCACCTGTCATGGTTACTGTTTTATGTGTCATTGTTACTGTTTTCAGTACTAATGGTTACTGTTTTCATGTGTCATGGTTACAGTTTTTATGTGTCATAGACACTTTTTGATGTGTCGTGGTTAATGTTTCTATGTGTAATGGTTACCGTTTGATGAGACATGGCTACTGTTTTCATGAGTTATGGCTACTTTTGTCATGAGTCATGGTTACTGTTTTTATAAGTCATGGGTAATGCTTTCAGTAGTCACAGTTACTATTTTCACGTGTCATGGTTACTGTTTTCAGAAGTCATGGTTACTGTTTCCATGAATCATGACTACTGTTTTGTTTTTTGAGTCATAGTTACTGTTTTCATGTGTCATGTCATGGTTACTGTTTTTACGTGCCATGGTTACTGTTTTTATGTGTGTCGTGGCTACTCTTTTCAGTAGCAATGGTTGCCGTTTCATGAGTCAAGGCTACTATTTTTAATGTGTCATGGTCACTCTTTTCATGAGTCATGGTCACTCTTTGCATGAGTCATGGTCACTTTTTCATGTGTCATGGTCACTCTTTTCATGTGTCATGGTCACTCTTTTCATGTGTCATGGTCACTCTTTTCATGTGTCATGGTCACTCTTTTCATGAGTCATGGTCACTCTTTTCAGTTGTCATGTTTACTGTTTTCAGAAGTCATGGTTACTGTTGTTGTTGTTGTTCAATTGCGATTAGCGCAATTGTGCGGGATAAGGCCGAAAAAGCAAAAGCAAACAAACAAATAACAAACAAACAAACAAAGTCACAAAACAGCAAAATTAGCCATTTCATGCGACAACAGTATTGGGTTTTAAAGCGTTTAATTTCCGTGGGGAAGTGAAATTAATGACGAGGTGTTGGAGTCTTGGGGCAGTCAGTGTGTCTCCAGTCTTGCCCCCATGAGGCTTACAGTGTGTTTAAGTTTCCTGAAAAAATCTGTCAGAATTCTCTCTCTCTCTCTCTCTCTCTCTCTCTCTCTGAATTAAAGAAAATTCATCTTTTGTTTATGTAATCCATATGTTATGCTTCTGTAACCTATTCACCTACGTTTGTTCTAGAACATCTTTACTCTCCCAGTATCATGCTGCTGTATACAAAAAACAAAAAAAACAAACAACAACAACAAAAAAACATTGCAGCTTTTTTTCAATCATAGAGTGAAATATAGATGTCCAGTTCTGCAGTGTTGGTTTTCATTTTCTTTTTCTTTTTCTTTTTTAAGTGTAGCTTTCTTAAGATGCATTTTTGTTATATTGGACTGGGTATGGATAACAAGTCGAAACGCACTCCTTTTGTGCAGTCGTCTGTTCCCTCCCGTTGTTTGATGGCCGAGTAACGCAGCTTTTATGCTCTTGACTCAAAATCAGTCAAAATTTACCATTTTCGGCTTTAAAATCAGTCAAAATTACCATTTTCGGCGTCAAAATGTCATTGTACTGTACACAGACGTTCCACTTATAAAATACTGCATGAACATTATATTTATGGCGGGTGCTGGGAGTTAAAATTAATTGTTTTTTTTCCGCCGCTCAGTAACAAAATTAAAAGACCTGTAATCTCTCATCTTTTGACGCCAGTAATGTGTCGTAAGGCACGTAGATGTCGCGACAGCAACTCTTTGTGACGAAAGGTAGAAATCACATGTCCACTCTTGAGGGGCTCATCAACTCGCAGTACCCGGGACTCTTTGTTGCGACAGGTAGGGGAGGGGGTACGAGTCCACTCTGTTCGGGCTTGGCAAGGCTGAGGGGTGTACGAGGTTACATCACACACGACTGGGACTGAGCCTTTCCCGACAAAGGAGAAAATGAACCTTTATCCTCAGTGTCAGACCACAACAGCGACGAAGCAGAAGAAACACAACTAAAGCAAACAACGCTTTCTCTCTCACTCCCCCCCCCCCCCCCCCCCCCCAGTAGTAAACTTAATGATGCCTCCGCCTCCCCCCTCCCCCGGGCCCCTTCACACCACATCTCTCTTTACCCCCTTCCCTCCCCCTGCGCCACCCTCCCTTCTTGAATAAATGCTAAACTGTGTTTGTTCATATATTTCGCTAGTTGTTTTTTGCTTTGTGCCTGTGTTGGGTACAGGAGGTATGGACAAACTTGAAACTTTTTTGTTTTGTTTTTCTGGGCGAATGTCTCCATGTTTATTCCGTGTGCTGTATGTTGCGCTAGTTGATTCGGTGTCGTAAACGCCGTTCGTTAAGAGTTATGGGCGTGTGATGATCTCATCACAGCTGCAGAAGCTGTCCCGCTTGTTTGTTAAGAATGATTGTTCCCCGTGCGGTTTTGTTTTGACCGATCGTTTCCTTTTAATCTTGTTATCTACAAACTAAGAGGAATGTCTGGCGTACCCCAGTGCTATCCGCTCGGTGTTATCTGCCATAGAGACACTGACAGGTTGTGACTACCGTGTCGTGAATTGTGTCGTTTGTTTTTTTCTCAGGATGTTATCTTCTGGATAGGGGGCCGGAATTGCTCAGGTGGTAGAGCGCCGGACTCGTGATCCTAGGGTTGCGGGTTCGAATTTCGGTACAGGGGGATTTTTTTTTCCTCAGAGTTAACATTGGTTCTGACTCCATTCCCCAAACAGTCCTTCGAATGAAACTATAAACCGAGGGACCGTGTGTGAACGCACGCACGACATCTTGTACACACGTAAAATCCCACCACCAACTTTCGGAAGAGAAGGCCAGTTTGGCCGTTGGTATGGATGATACGTTACACATAGCATGCACCTTCCCCGAAGATGGAGTATGGCTGCCTTAATGGCGGAATAAAAAAAAAACGGTCATACACACAAAACTCCACTGCCTGTCTATACAGGCAGTGTCCACAGGAGTATCAGCTTGCATACGCAGAAAGAAAAAAAACGAAAGGCAGGAAATCTTCTGGATTTTTCTTGTGCGAGTTTGACAGCTGTGATAACACTCTGTGTGGTCGGCTGGGCTTATCAGGATTGGAAAAAGAGGATCCGTCGAGGGGGAGTATCCGGGAGACTTTTGTCAGGGACTGTTCCCTATTCTTTGACGTGTACATAAAGTGTGTGAACACATGGCCCCTTCCGCGTATTATCTCATCCCATACACATAGCCTTACAACCCCCCCCCCCCCCCCCCCCCTTCCTCCTCTCTACTCTCTCTCCTCTCTCCTCTTCCTCCCCCCCCCCCCCCCCCCTCCCGTCCTGTTCAATCCTCTTTCTCCCCTGTCCCACCTCCACGCTCCTCACTTTTCATTACCCTCTCCGCCACCCCGTCCTCCTCCTCCCCCCTCCCACCCCCACACTCCCCAGTACGTGAAGTACAGCCTTTACATCACTGACATGTCCAGGCGGCTGGCGGGTCACCTATACAACTGGCGACTTGCACGAGGAGTTGTCACGGTCTTCTGTCACAGGTGTTAGGAGCCCGGCGGGTATTGCAGTGCACCTGTTGTATGTACAGACTTGCTTCGGGGTTCCCAGAGACCTCCCCCCTAACTCCCCCAGTGTGAGAGGCTCTTAAGATACGAACGTCCACACGGAAGCTTGTCACGTCAACATCCCGCAGGCTCCACACTGAATGACAGGCCCTTTGTCTTCAGAACTGGAGTTTAGGGTCCATCTTCTTTCGTCACTCATTTGCCTTCAAACGTGATCACCCTTCGTCGGTTTTTTTCCTGTCCGTCAAAGATAAGAGTGAATATAATTGAAAAGAAAACCTCCAACATTCTAAAACTGCTAAATAAACACTCGCGTTGAAATGTTTTAACTGATTTGGCTGTAACGTTAGACGTGGCGAAAAGCTGTTTTTCAGAGAGAAGTTGTACAGTAGGGTCTTGAAGAGAGGGTCGCGTTGACATTTTCAATAAATTTGGCTGTAAAAATGTGACGTAGCAAAAAGCTGTCTTTCATAGAGAAGTTCCACAGCTGGGTCTTGAATAGGGGATCGCCCTTATACTCCTTTATTACCGCTCCACCTGTGATTCCCCCCCCCCCCCCCCCCCCCCCCCCCCCCCCCCCAATCCCCATCGCCAATCGTCATCTCCTTTTTTTTTTTTTTTAAACTTTGAACTTTTTCTCACTTTTTTTTTCTTGTTCTATTACACATGAAGAAAACATGTATACATGTAATACTCAACAGCTTGACTTTTGTTTGTTTGTTTGTTTTTTTAGTATCTGTGTATTGATTACTTGTCAGTAGTTAAAGGTGTCTGGGTTTCTTTAGGATGTTTGCGGTGAAAGGATACATTCATATGCGTTTTTTTTTTTTTTATGAGCTAGTGACTATAGATATATTAAATACGTTTGAATACATTTTCCAGCTTTATTCTATGTGTTTTGCACGAAGACAGTACCAGTCACACCGATGTTATCTTCATCGATTTTGAGGCTTGCAAGAATTCTGTTACTTGAACTTAATGCAAAATGGAAGAGGATGCTTTTGTTCCTGACTTGATCTTCGGAGATGACTTGGCTGAAAGCTGTAGCACTGATCTACGTCGACGACACGGAGACATGGTTTCCATCCTCGGTCTCGTGGACAAAAGGGGCGTGAAAGGTGAAAGATGACATGAAAATCCGTCCCTTTGCGAAGCATCCCCCATTTAATAGAATCGCTAATGTTTCTATTACTGATATATTTTACGATTCAGTTAAGAAACTGACCTATCTTGGTATTGCCATATCTGAAAAGAGAGAGAGAGAGAGAGAGAGAGAGAGAGAGAGAGAGAGAGAGAGAGAGATTCATTCTTCCTTCCGTTCCTATTTGGCGATTTAAATAGTGAGATTGTAGTTTAAGAAATACTGCTAGCTGTCAGTTCTGCAATATCATTAGCCGATAGGGTCTTCATGTAGGCCTAACAATTTTTAACTTGAGTGTTTTATGGACTTTTTTTTTTAATTTTTTTTTTATTGTTTACCCATATTAAAAAGATAAGAACAAAAAATTCTCTTTGTGTGTTCTTTGTGCTCTCTGTTGGCTTTGCTGCTAAGAAATTTGGTGTCGCAAGCAGCGTACGTTTGGAGTTTTGGGCGTGTCAATATTCTATCAAGGGAGTAAGAGTTACCCAACTTGTTCGTTATATACTCTGTATCGTTCCCCACCTCATCATTTAAGATTTCCTCTCCGTCTCAGAATATATTATAGGGAAAAACAAAAAGCATGCACTCGGTATCCAAAGTCTAAGGAAGTGGTAGACCAGAGTGTTGCACCACCTCAGATACAAAGCCGACGTAAGATCGCAAAGCTCACCATGATGTACAAAATCATTAATAACAACATGGTCCAGGTGGATTTGGGTAAACTTTGTAAATCCCCGCAGCCAAAGTTGAGAGCACCTAAGGAGAGGGACCAGAAGAGCACACTCAGTGCAGCTTGCTAGACTTCAGTGTCAACGAGACTGCCGAGTTATTCGCTCCTCCGCGAACGATCCCCGAGTGGAACGAGTCATTTAGAAGCAATTCGCATCATTATAGGAGGTGTCAAAGGCACAAGTCACAAAAGTTTATATGAAGAATCCGGATTCTACTCTTTAAAGAAAGGAGAAGAAGACACAAGCTAATAAAGTTTTATAAAATGGTCAACGGTTTGTGTCCAGAACACTTATGTAGCCTAGTACCAGATCTAGTATCAACAAGAAATCCCTATTCACGGCGAAGACCTCTTGACAGACATGTGCCACTATGTAAAACTGAAGTATACAAAAATTCATTTATTCCAACCGCAACTAAAAGGTGGAACGACCTCCCTGACAACATAAAATCCACAAAATCACTTGGAGAATTTAAATGTTTTATTTCACGGGACGACTCAGTTGTTCCCTATTATTACTATTATAGAGAGAGAAATGAACAGATTCGACATTGTAGACTCCGCCTAGGAATGAGTGATCTAAATCAAGACCTTGTTAACCGTTATCTTAAAGCAGATCCAGTTTGTCAATGTGGCTCTGGTTCAGAAACGGCCGAACACTTTCTATTATATTGTCCAAAATACACTAACATCAGAAAAGACACGATTTCCACCCATGCACCCAGTCTACTCGAAGTTGGTATTCTTCTTCGTGGCAAGCAATCCCTCCGACGTGAGGATAACGAAGCTAATTCAAAGCTGTTCATCGTTTTATTAAACAATCAAAACGTTTTTTGAAAAACATGTTGTAAAACTTCGCATGCGGTAATGATATATATGTTTATGGAAATGAAATCTTAGAGCAGAAATTATTTCTCTCTCTCTCTCTCTCTCTCTCTCTCTCTCTCTCTCTCTCTCTCTCTCTCTCTCTCTAAAACGCTTCATAAAAAACGTTAATGATGTGTGAGTGGTTGACTATCATGAATTTTATAGTCTTTAGTGTTTACTTTGCTTACTACTATCTTTCTTCTTTTTTCCTCAATTTTGTACATGCCTGCATTTATGTGAATGTGTAAAGTTATGTTCATGTACATGTATATATTTACAGTTTGTATACATGTGGGTATGTATTTTTGTTTGTTTGTTTTTTTTTTGCGTCTTTTGTTTTTTAGCATGGTAACTTCAAAAGCATCATGTCATTTCCTTGTCTACATGTGTAATTATAAACATTTGAACACACTATAAGCATTAGCTTGTTGATGTTCAAATTTTCACATTTTGTAATGCTACGTGATTGTAAAAGTGTAAAATAAATTTGTTTAAACCAGTGGAGCGATTCACTCACTGGAGATTGTGGTTTGAGCCGCGTCTCTTGGCGTGTTCACATCGGGAGCTCGTAAACTCCACCAGTAGTCACAACAAGCTGCTTTTTTTTTTTTCTTTTTTTTTCTTTCTTTTTTTTTTTTTTTTTTTTTTTTTTTTTTTGCGCCTACCCCTCCGTTACAAGTGTCAGAATAATCAGCTTGTTGATCGAAGACACTATACGGATGAAGATGAAGAGTGTACAGCTGTTCGTTTTGGGAATCGAGGGATGGCCGCCTTTCCAAGATTCTCAGCGTAAGGCTTGATTGGAGGAGTAGTGGCTTCATGGTGAAATAG